>JBAMCF010000050.1:0-17318 GCA_037075285.1 Drosophila lutescens | reverse complement strand
GTTAGGTTAGGTTGGAACGGCTGCCAGACTATCGTCTGGCACACTTAGACCTCTGTGGGTCCGTTGTGATACCGTATGATCTCGTTTTTTTATCCCTTATTTTTTTTTTTTTTCCGGGATTCCCTGTCTCTTATGTCTCGTCCTAGAGGCCTAGAGAGCATTTCCGGATGATTAGCATGTCTTCCACCCTGAAGATTTTACAAAGGAGTTTAAGTCCTTAAGCTTGATCTCCGATATTTCGGTCAGATCGTTAAGGAAGGGGTATCCTAAGTGCTTCAGTCTAAGTCTGCAAAGGGCTGGGCAGAAGCAGAGAAGGTGTTCCACCGTTTCTTCTTCTTCCTCATCCCTGCAGCTCCTACAAAAGTCATTTTTCGGGGCTTTTAGCCTGCCGGCATGTGTGCCGACTAGCCAGTGGCATGTAAGGGCTCTAACTAACATACCACACTCTGTGCGGCTGAGTTTGAGTAGTGCTGACGTTCTTTTATTGTTAATCATCGGCCATGTCTGGTGTGTGATACGGCACTTTGGTGCACATTGCCAATTGGTGTTGGCTAGTTTAATAAATTGATTTCTAATGTTTAGCTTGCAAGTTGCCATGGGCATACCGACACTCTCCTTTTCTGATGGTGTCCTGCCTGGCTAACTCATCCGCTATGCAGTTGCCTACGATGTCCCGGTGACCCGGAACCCATATTAGGCTGATAGTAAACTGTCTAGCCATCTCGTGGAGAGATTTGCGGCAGTCTGCTATTGTTCGTGAGTTTGTGTTTGCCGAGTAGATTGATTTAATAGCCGCTTGGCTATCACTATATATATTAAGGTATCTACTTAGGCTGGTGTTCCCTAAGCAGTCGAGTGCCTCCTTTATAGCGTGTACCTCCGCTTGGAAGACGCTACAGTGGTCCGGGAGTCTGAATGACTTCCTGATGTCTAATTGTTCGGAGTATACCCCTCCGCCAACGTGCCCGTCCAATTTTGAGCCATCTGTGTAGAAGCAGATTGCGTCTGGCGAGCCTGGTCTGCCCTGCTGCCATTCCTCCCTATCTGGGATCAGGGCCTCGAAGGGTGTGTGTTTATACTCATGAGATTTGCATAGGTCCGTTTTCTTCGGAATCGACTTATCATGCTGAAGTATATTAGCATGACCGTAAAGTTGGGCTTTCCATTGCCCAGTATCCCTCAATCGAATGGCTGTCGATTTGGCCCTTTCCATGCCTGCTAAGTCCAGGCTCGGGAGGTTCAAGATCGCATTAAGCGCTTCGTTTGGGGTAGTTCTAAGGGCTCCACTAATACACAGGGCCGCCATTCGCTGTACTTTGTTTAGTGGAGTTAGGATACATTGTTTTTGTAGAGCGGTCCACCATAAAGCCACCCCGTATAGGAGGATTGGCTTGACTACCGCTGTGTAGATCCAGTTTACAATTTTAGGTGACATGCCCCATCTTAGCCCAATTGCTTTTTTACAGGAGTAAAGTGCAATGGTTGCCTTTTTGGTATCTGGCGTGTTCGCTAAAAGAGAGATTTCAGTTATTTAATATGGGTGGGTTGAGTTGTGGGATCTTGTACTTATTCGTAAATAGAACAAGCTCCGTTTTTGGGGGATTTACCCCGAGTCCGTTTTTTATCGTCCATTCCGATAGTATTTTTAGCTTTGCGGTCATAAGATCGCAGAGTGTTTGTGGATACTTACCATTAAAGATGATGGCGACATCGTCTGCGTATGCCACCACTTTGCATCCTCCTCCTTCCAGAACTCGCAGTAGTTTATTTACTGCGATATTCCACAGAAGGAGGGATAAAACGCCCCCTTGCGGGGTTCCTCGGTTCACTAGTCTAGTTTGAGTTGAGGACCCTAGTGCGGCCGTGACCATTCTGCTAATCAACAGTTTATGGATCAGCCCCACTAGTTGAGCCTCAACCCCTAGTTCTGTGAGTGAATCTGTTATTGCTGTTGGTAGTACGTTGTTGAAGGCTCCCTCTATGTCCAGGAATGCGATCAGTGTGTACTCCTTATTGTTGAGTGATTTCTCGATGCTGCTTACCACGACATGTAGCGCCGATTCGGTTGACTTACCCTTGGTGTAAGCGTGTTGTGCCTCGGACAGTTGTGCCGGGGTTATGGTGGCTCTCAGGTGTAGGCTTAACAGCCTCTCGAAGCTTTTAAGCAGGAAAGATGTCAGGCTTATTGGCCTGAAGTCCTTTGCTGTGGTGTGGGTGGCCTTTCCTGCCTTGGGAATGAAGACCACTTTCGTTTCCCGCCATCTGGTTGGTAGCTCTCCTACCGCCAAAATGGTGCGGAAGATTTTACTAAGCCAATTTATAGCTAGCTGACCAGCTTGTTGGATATGTGCCGGTGTTATTCCATCTGGTCCCAGCGATTTATATGGTTTGAAGCTCTGATTGGCCCATTTAATGTTGCGGTCTGATATGAGGAGATCTAGATTGATCCCTTCTCCGCCAATTCTTTCTGGAGGACGCCCAGTTAGTTGGCTTCCTGGGAAGTGCGTGTCTAGAAGTAGGTCTAGGGACTCGTTGCTAGAGTCCGACCAGGATCCATTTGCTTTCTGTAGTTAGCCTAGTGGCGCGGCTGTCTTGGAGAGTATTTTCCTGAGCCTTGCAGCATCAGTCGTTTCTTCTATGTCAGAGCAGAAAGTGTGCCATGCGGCTCGTTTCGCTCTTCTAAGGGCCTTTTTGTACAAGGCTAATTCGCGCTTGTAGCATTGCCAGTTCGTTTCCTCATTTCCTGCCTTTGCTCTGTTAAACAGGCCTCTGCAGCTGGATCTGAGGATTGATAGTTGTTGCGTCCACCAGGGGGGTTTTTTCTTCCCTCTTGGTTTCCCTATTGGGCATGCAGCTTTGAATGCCGAGTTGCAGGCATTTGTGAAAATGTCTACTGTTATATCCAACTCTTGTGGATCTGTTGGGCTTTCTGGCGGTTCCGTGGGAAGGATATTCGTCAGAATTTCTTTGTACATAGGCCAGTCAGCCCTTTTGGGGTTTGCGAAGCTGACCGGCAAGGGTGAATCAAGGGACAATATTGTTTCAATGAATCTATGATCTGAGAAAGAGTGGTGGTCGGAGACGAACCAGTTTCTGACTGCACTTACTAGTGAATCTGATACCAACGTTAGATCTATGATCGTTTGGCACGCTTTGGTTATGAAGGTGGGGGCATTTCCCCTATTGCATAAAAATAAGTTCGAGTTAAGAATGGAATGCAGCTCCAGGCTTACTGAGGTGTTATCTCCGTTGCTGTAATGGCGAAGCAGAAATATATTTAGGTGCCTTTTGGCTAAAATGCAGGTTCGAATTTTACCTTCTTTGGGGTCAAGCATTAGCTTATACTCTTTTGTTCCCAGTCCAGCAACCTTGCCTCCTACCACCCAAGGTTCCTGTACCAGGACTAAGTCGGCTTCGCCCTGAGCCAGGCGAAGCTGTAGTGCAGCCGAAGCTGTCTTACTGTGGTGGAGATTGATTTGCAGAAGTCTTAGCGTCATCTGCATCTGCAACCTCCACAACAGTGACGTCGGCCTCCTCCTCACTCAGGTCCACGTCTTCGATAGCCGGTCCCAGCGCTCGTATCTCTCTGCTTAGCGAGGAATCGGTAGAGTAGCCGTCCTCCGGCCCGCCAGGCGCCTCCAACTCCTCGGCAAGCACCTGCTCGGCTGAGTTGCCTGCAGGGCTTCCGGCAGCATTCGAGTCGCCTTTGTACACCTTCATATAGACGGCACTGAAACCGAAGTTCAGCTTGCCTCGAGCATCCTCGATTGGCGCCACCGACTCCTTATTTAGGACCAAGACCGCCTGGTTTACGTCCCCTTCGTGTTCCTCCACCTTGACGACTCTCCAGTCCTTGCAGCATATAGAGGATGTCCTCCGGGGCCTTCATAGCTGCTGGGAGCCAGATCCGGGCTCGGGGCCTACTAGGGACGTCGCACCAGTCAAGTGCGACAATATTTGCCCCCTCGTAGACCGCACCGAGCTTACTTGCCGCCTGCTTGTATAGGTCAGCCGACCACTGACTGTCGCAGGCTACCACTTTGACGCTGCCTTGGTACCATCCTGCGTCCATGCAGCAGGGCGGAGAGCATGGGTTTTCGCGGATCATGCGAAGGCATATGATGGACAGGTGGGACTCCACTGCTTTCCACTTATTTCTGGGGATCCGTCCTTACGGGTTTCCCTTATCGATAAGACCGATTAGGACTCGATCTTTGGTGATCTCCGCGAAGGAAACCGAGGGCTGGACCTTTGATCTCTTCGCCGAAGGTCCTGGTAGCTCGAGGGATCGTTGCCGCTTCGTCTGAGCACCTTCTTGTGTGGGCTTATCCTGCCCATAGTTGGGAAGCACCAACTTTGCCCACTCTACCTTCTTCAGCCATTCTGGCGAAGGTGTGGCAATGTTGCTTCTAGCATAAGAGCGCAGAGTCTGAGCAGCAGTCCGTCTTTCCGCGTATGTGTATTTGCCACCAGTGGGTGGCCCGATCGCCTTGGCTGTGCCTACCGTTGCCTTTGGTGCAGTTGCTCCTGAGGCGGACGTATCGGCAGCCGGCTTTCTGCCACCCAACACCCCCAATTTGGGATGTGGTCCCTTCCGGACCGTGCTGGTGCTTGCGTTGGAGCCAGCGCTCTGCATTTCTGTGGGTTTTTTAAGAGTTCCCGTCTCTGTGTTAATTTGTTTTTTGTTAGTTGTCTCCATATTAGATCCCACGAGTTGCGGAGAAGGGGAAGGTCCACCCGGGCCGAGATCCGCGATGCCCGGGTAAGGCGGTAGTTAGAACAGGGGGTCGCCATTTCCCTGAGCTCACCGTTCAAGACTGGGCTAGTTTTTGACCCGGGCCCCCAGCCAGGCTGACTCTCGGCACGGTCCGAGTTACACCTTAGTCCGGCCCGGAGTGAGATGTTGTTTTGGGAGAGGAGAAAGCAAATATTTAGATGCGGCTGAACAACTCGCATCGTCGGTACTGCATCGATGCAAGATACCCGCTGGCTGTCCGGGGCTGATTATTTGCTGGGGCTTCCGTCCACGATTCCGTGATTGACCTCTGCCACCAGTTTATTCACAGCTGACCTCCGGAAGTAGAGGTCGTTCGCTATCCGCAACCTGCGACCCGCTCGGTTGCCCCAGCTGGGCGGCTTCGGAACTATCTCACAAGTTCTTTAGGCCGAGTTCCTGGAGTATTTTGGGGTAATAGTTTTGAGACAAGATCCATCATCGACATCATCATTTGGAAAAGCTTGTCAATCTGAGCAACAAGGACCGACACTTTTTCGTTAGATTGCAAAAACATTTGCTCATGCCGCTGCCATTGCTGATCGTTAAACGATTGCTGTGGGCTGCGTCGCTGTTGTTGAGGGAAGGACTCCTGTTGGTGATCTGGCTGCTGTTGTTGTGGATGGCTTTGTTGTTGCTGTGAAGGCTGCTGCAGTTGCTGCTGTCGAGGAGGTGCTTTTAGATGACGTGGCTGGCTTTGCTTCCTGTTGTTGCTGCCCAGCGGGGGAAACTGTTGATTTTGAAATGAAAATGGGAGTTGTTGGTGTTGGGGACGATTAACTTGGCCACGGACAGCGTTTGCGTAGGAGGTTGAAGCCACAACGTTGGATTGACCATTTGATCTAGCTGACTGTTGGGGATAAGATGTCACACTTTTTCGTCGACTAGCTGCCTTCTGATAAGCAACACAGCCTTTATAGCTGGCTGTGTGGTCGCCGCCACAGTTAACGCATTTAACTGGATGAACATCCCTTATGCAGTCCTCCAAACCGTGTTGCAGACCGCATCTGACGCAGTTGAAACCCATATGGCAGTTGTTTTTGGTGTGATCGAAGGCTTGGCACCGGTGGCATTGAACGACATCCTCCTTTTTGTAGGGGATTTCAACTTGAGCCCTTTGTCGACAAAGTGTTTTGATTTCATGGATTTCCATGTTGTTTGCTGCCGGTTCAATAAAAACTAAGTTGACGAACCTGGTTTTGTTAAAGCGGCTTCTAGGTCTATTAACAAATCGAACTGTGTGGCCAGACAAGGTAAGACTTTCCTTAATATTATCATCTGGTACGGAGTGATGGATACCACGGATGACAACACGATAGGATCTCTCCTCTTTTAGCTGCCAAGAATGAAAAGGTACATTTTTAATAGCCAAAGATTTTGTTATTGTTATTTTATTGCAGCCAGAATGGAAACAGAGTTGTTAGGGTGGCATTTCAGGGAGTATTTGGACGGGTCAACTATTTTGTCTGTGGATTTAATAAGTCCGTTTAAATTCTCGCAGTGGGCAACCACAATTGGGGATGGTTTGTGGGAGGGTAATTGGGCTTGGTTTTCAGACGGTTGGCTGAGATTGGTGATGTTGCTAGCGATACTGTTTCCAGAGTTGTTGTTGATTGGGTTGCTGTTGTTGCTGCTGGCCTGTCCTGGGGTACTGGTAGAGGTACTCGGTTGAACAGAGTAATTGGGGCTGACCGTTGAGGAATCTTCGACACGTTCGTCTGTCTCCATGTCCGAAAGTTCTGAGAAACGGTTGGCAGAAACATTCGCTTTAGGACTCCCTGAGTTCCTCAGGATTTTGGTAACTGAATTCGGTGATCTGGACTCAAGGCGACGTTTGATGTTTGCTGGACGTGGGGTCCACCAGTTCTCATCTTCGCCATTGATGGCTGCTAGTTCAGGATCAACATTATTGTTTGGTAGTGGCGCGGTCTTGACAGAGGTTGAAGCATATAGCCGGCTGAATTTGGATAAGGAGCTATTAAGTGCCTCGCTCATTATCTGCTGTTGACGAGACACGGTATTTCTGATGTTTAGCTCATCTTCGGATTCCGAAAGACCAGCCATTATTGGTATTATGCACTGATATTGTGCACTGCTTTACCGACAATTTGCATACAGGGGCGCTTTGCCTGAATTCCGAAAAGGCGATCGTAGGCTAGAGGGCAAGGTGCAAGCCCCGCAATCAGGCGGGACCGGGCTCGAACCCACCGAGAGGCGAACAATTTCAAATTTATTATACCCGTTACTCGTAGAGTAAAAGGGTATATTGTATTCGTGCAAAAGTATGTAATAGGTAGAATGAAGCGTTTCCGACCCTGTAAAGTATATATATTCTTGATCAGGATCACTAGCCGAGTCGATCTAGCCATGTCTGTCTGTCCGTCTGTCTGTATGAACGCTGAGATCTCGGAAACTATAAAAGCTAGAAGATTGGCATTTTGCATGCAGATTCCAGGAGTTCCTACGCAGCGCAAGTTTGTTTCAAAAGGGTGCCACGCCCCCTCTAACGCCCACAATCGCTTATGTGCGATTTTAAAAATTTGAATATTTTGGAAAAGTAAAAATGCAGTTTTGTTGTGCTTATCAATACCTATCGAAATGTAGAAGAAATTTTTTAAATCGGACCATTCGTTAAAAAGTTAGTGCTGATCAAAGTTTATATCTCCACATCCCTCGCACTCCCTTTAGCTGAGTAACGGGTATCTGATAGTCGTGGCACCCGAATATAGTGTTCTCTCTTGTTTTTTCTTTTATTTGGTATGAAAATATTGATTTGTAGCTCACTTCAAAACCGATTTCGAATCTGAACCGACTAGTTGTGATTTGCAAGAACAACAATTGCAACTGTAAGTTTTGACTTTCTGATCCACTTGTTTTCGCGATAAGCACAACTAACGGAGCGTTGGAGCACTGGGACCGCGACTTTAGAAGCCGGATTCACAAAAACAATAGCTTTTGCCACGCAGGTGGACTTGTCCATAGAATCTTCACAAAGAACTTCGCAGCGATGCAAAAACGCGTCTGCATTCAACGAAAGCATGATCGAGACTGGAGTTAAAACAAGAGAGAACGTTATAGTCGGGTGCCCCGACTATCAGATACCCGTTACTCAGGTAAAGTGAGTGTGAGGGAGATGGAGATAGAAACTTTGATCACGCATAACTTTTTAACGAATAGTCCGATTTGAAAAATTTCTTCTACATTTCGATAGGTATTGATAAACACAATAAAACTGCATTTTTACTTTTCCGAAATATTTAAATTTTTAAAATCGTATATAAGCGATTGTGGGCGTAAGAGGGGGCATGGCACCTTCTTGAAACAAACTTGCGCTGCGTAGGAACTCCTAGAATCTGCATGCAAAATGCCAATCTTCTAGCTTTTATAGTTTCCGAGATCTCAGCGTTCATACAGACAGACAGACAGACGGACAGACAGACATGGCTAGATCGACTCGGCTGATCAAGAATATATATACTTTACAGGGTCGGAAACGCTTCCTTCTACCTGTTACATACTTTTGCACGAATACAATATACCCTTTTACTCTACGAGTAACGGGTATAATCAGCTCTGAGCTTGAGCTTGAGCTGTTTGTTTGTAACTTTGGAATCATAGCTCATGGGATCATAGAATCATCGAGTAAGAGCTCCCCCTATACGCCTATGATTCCATGAGCCCTTTCAAACAGTTCGGCTCGAGTAGCTCATGTCAAAAAAACAAACCTAACAAACAGCTCACGTTATTCGAACAAAAATACCTCCAAGGGCTTAATGTCAAACATTTACAATAAGCAAAAGTACAGTCTTTGTTTCTGGTTTGAAGCTAAACACGTTCTAATAAGCCAAAAATATTTTTGCGACCGAAAAATTAAAAACAAGGTTTTGGTTTAAGTGTGTATTTCTCGTTCGAAGTTAAGTGCGATCTGATTAGCCAAATATATTTTTGCGACAGAAAAATAAAGGAAAAGGTTTCGGGATGGCTGCAGACCCACAAGTAAGTACCGCGTAACAATTTGAAAATTTATAACAAATTTAAACGCGCACAGATAATTATACCCGTTACTCGTAGAGTAAAAGGGTATATTGTATTCGTGCAAAAGTATGTAACAGCTAGAAGGAAGCGTTTCCGACCCCATAAAGTATATATATTCTTGATCAGGATCACTAGCCGAGTCGATCTAGCCATGTCCGTCTGTCCGTCTGTCCGTCTGTCTGTCTGTCTGTATGAACGCTGAGATTTCGGAAACTATAAAAGCTAGAAGATTGGCGTTTTGCATGCAGATTCTAGGAGTTCCTACGCAGCGCAATTTTTTTTTTAAAAAAAGTGCCACGCCTCCTCTAACGCCCACAATCGCTTATATACGATTTTAAAAAATTAAATATTTCGGAAAAGTAAAAATGCAGTTTTATTGTGTTTATCAATATCTATCGAAATGTAGAAGAAATTTTTCAAATCGGACCATTCGTTAAAAAGTTATGCGTGATCAAAGTTTCTATCTCCATCTCCCTTGCACTCCCTTTACCTGAGTAACGGGTATCTGATAGTCAGGGCACCCGACTATAACGTTCTCTCTTGTTTCGACTGTTTTCTCGCTACGTAAACACCTCGACTAACCAAAAGCATGTGGAAAATATGTTATTTTCATGAGGTTTCTCCACATAAGGGGAAGGGACAATACCCCATCACAGTTTTTCAATCTCTGGGGTGAGTGGTGTTAGGGGTGAGTGAGGCTTGTAGATGGTTTTCCTAAGGAATTTGCATTTTTCCTACACCAGTGCTTGCTAAGAGGAACAGGATTTCTAACACTCTCACTTTCCCGGTGGGAAGCTCAGAGAAGTTGTATGTTCGACCCCCCAAATTTTATTGAAAGGCAAGATATCCGATTGGGACAAATCGGAAAACTTTATTTAGTTTCATTTTCGCTGGAATTGGTTCGTTCGTCAGCTGGCTGCGGCGGCAGGCCTGGTTGGCGTTGCGCCTTCCTCGACTCAAGATCACTGCGGCGGCGCTCTCCGCATTCTCGCTGCCTTCGCTGTCCCTAGGGGCTCTCCTGCCTCGAGAGTTGTGGGGAGTTTTAAGACTCCACAAAACATTTAAGCTCGGAAGAAGACTTTATTATTTGAACTTTTTCGCTTATGATGTGAAAAAACTTCCCGCACTTGCATCCAGCAATAGTCGCCTAGCATTCCTTCATCCCAGAAACCTTGTTAGCGCTTTTCAGATGATGACATATCCTGATGAAAACGTTCTCCTTGTTCATCACTTTCTGCCCCCAAGTTCAACGGAAAGAAATCCAAATGACTGTCAAGGAAGTGCATTTTAAGAGACATTCGCGAACCTGTGTTAAGGCATATGACTAACTTAAAGGATTGTAATCTTATTTAAATGTTTATACCACTCACCAATGGCGTGAAAGGTTTTCATCATGGTCTTAATTAAATGACTGGAGTTATCTTTTCTTTCGTTTCCCAAAAATCCGTGAACCACTTCCTGAAAAGCCTTCCAAGCCGATTTTTCTGCAGGTCGTAATGAATTTGTAAAATGTTCGTCTGTGAGCAATTTTTTTATTTGAGGCCCAACAAATATACCGGCTTTGACTTTTTGCGTGGATAGCTTTGGAAATTTCGTTCTAAGATACTTCATACCTTTGCTTTGGGGATCTTTCCCCATTGCTTTTACAAAATTTTTCATCAAACCCAGTTTTATGTGCAGCGGAGGAAGAATAACGTTCTCTGCACGGACAAGGGCTGCTTTAAGGACATTACCTTCGCCGATGACATGATCCTTTCGATTTGGCCAATCTTGCTGTGAAAAATGTAGAGCATCTGCCCTGCTATTCCAGAGGCACAAAAAGCAGCTAAACTTTGTGTATCCACCTTGGAGACCAGTGAGTATAGCAACAACCTTCAAGTCACAACATATTTTCCAATTGTAGGATTTTTAGTCAATTAGTTCCAAAAGCAGTTTCATGGTCTCATATGTTTCCTTGACGTTAGTGGAATGACCAATAGGCGTAGATGGTTTTTCGTTTCCCTTATGCAGTAAAACAGCTTTAACGCTATATATAAACGCCAGTCAGCAGGATTGTGATGTTCTCCTAGTGCTTTAAATAACTCTGAAACGTTATTGCAAAAACAAAAATCCTTAGTTTTTGAAAAATATTTTTCAAAAATTTTGCCTCGATTTCTGTAAAATGAAATTCGAGTTTCCGTTTTTAAAAAACCATGTTCCCTTAATCGGGAAGCAAGAATTTCTGACTTTTCTTTCGACAAATTTAAATCTCGACACAGGACATTGAGATCTTCTTGACTGAAAAGCCTCTTGACGGAATTTTCCGATTCTGAATGTTCAGATTCACTCGAATCACTTGTCGTCTCTTCATCAACTGGTACAACATTATTATTTCGGTTGATTCTTGGCTTTGGAAAATGCGAGGAATGTGGTTCTACTTTGGATACTGATGCTACATCGGGGTAAACTAATTTGGCAAATTTTCCACCTCTGACACTCGTCAAGCAAAAATAGCAATCAGTATTGTGATCCATTGGATTTCTCCACAGAACCGGTCTTCCAAACGTTAAATATTTTTCCTTTCCACTTTTAAACAAGAGTAAGCGACTTGAGCATGTACGGCAAGTTGACTTAGGAGTCCATGGTTTAGTTACGTTTTTTGGATCAATGCCGAAGTACTGTTTGTAAGCACTTAATATGGTGTCTGTTATTTTAACACACTTTTTTAGGTTGAGGATATAACACCCGCAAACGTAACAAAATCTTGAAGGAGAATTTTTGCACATTTTTAAACTGTTATTTTTCGAAAGAAGTTTTACGAAAAGATTACATAATTGCTCCTAATTGAGTCAAGAACTGTAGTGCACCCAAAATTTACAAAATTTTCTTCTCAGAGGACCACCGATTTTCTTCCACTACTTTTTGTTTAAAATGCACTTCCTTTACAGTCATTTGGATTTCTTTCCGTTGAACTTGGGGGCAGAAAATGATGAACAAGGAGAACGGTTTCACCAGGATATGTCATTATTTGAAAAGCGCTACCAAGGTTTCTGGGATGAAGGAATGCTAGGCGACTATTGCTGGATGCAAGTGCGGGAAGTTTGTTCTCATCATGAGGGAAAAAGTCCAAATAATAAAGTCTTCTGCCGATCATAAAAATGTCTTGTTTTTCTTTGGGCGTTGTTGCTCACCAAAAACCATATTTTCTTCGAAGAGGCTCCACAGATTTTGTTTTACGATTTTAGTTTAAATACCTTAAATGTATTTGAAATATGTATAGGTATACTACTTAATGTACAAAAAATACTCCTATTTTGTTCATATGTCAAAAAGCAAACTAACAAAAGCAGGCCACTTGCCTTTAAAAGCATTTTTTGAAAATGGGTTGTTTCACTTAAAAATGCATATCTTCTAGAATTTGCACTCAATTTGCAAATATATGGCCTTAACTTGTTAACAACAAAAGGGCAGTTAGATCTGAAAGCTCAAAATAATTAATACATTTTTATTTGTATTTTTTTTAGTTCAATGAAAACTAGCTATAACAAAAAAACGCCAGAAATTAAACTTTTTTTGAACTTTCACAGGTTGTACCTCCATTAATTGCGACCCGATCAAAACGAGTAATAGCTTTTCGGAAAGGTGCATCTATTGCCTTTTGAATAGTGTAAGTTACAAGTTTATTGGTCTAATGGTTTTTGAGATCTGTTAGGTTTTATAATCCGAAAATCTGGATTTTTGCGAATATCTTCAGAACGGTTCTTTGGGAATTTTTGTTAATTTGTTCAGCGTGATTAGCAACTCAAATCTAATCAAAAACAAGAGAGAACGCTATAGTCGGGTGCCCCGACAATCAGATACCCGTTACTCAGGTAAAGGTTGTGCGAGGGAGATGGAGATATAAACTTTGAACACGCATAACTTTTTAACGAATGGTCCGATTTGAAAAAATTTCTTCTACATTTCAGTAGTTATAAAATGAGAGTTCTGGATACAAAAGTGGAGGGGGAGGTAATTAATTATGCTAATTAGGGTAATAAATTAGGACAAGGTGACAGGTGTGGGGGTAATTAAAGTTAATGGGTGCGTGACGAGTGATCGTTGATTAGGGTAATAAATTAGGTCGAGGTGACAGGTGACCGTTGCTTATATCCAGAAATCCGATCCAGAAATCGGGAGTCTTATTAAGCGGGGAGATATTACTGGGGTGTGACGGGTGATCGTAAATTAGGGTGATAAGTTGCTTATATCTAGGAATTGTATTCAGGAATTCGCTCCCCCGAATTTCGTTTAAGAAATCGGGACCCTAATTAAGCGGGTGAGAAGTTACTGGGGTGTGACGGGTGATCGTAAATTAGGGTGATAAGTTGCTTATATCTAGGATTTGTATTCAGGAATTCGCTCCCCGAATTTCGTTTAAGAAATCGGGACTCTTATTAAGCGGGAAGAAGTTACTGGGGTGTGACGGGTGATCGTAAATTAGGGTCCACAATAGTTATATCCAGCTTTTGTATCTAGGAAATGGGGTGAAAGAGGGGAGGCATTCTGCTTAAGTGGTTGACGAGTAGGTTGACGGGATCAAACGTGGGAGAAGTTAGAAAAATAGGGTGAAACGAGGGGAGGGAATCTAGTTAAGCGGGTGAGAAGTTACTGGGGTGTATCCTAGTTAATGGGGGAGAAATTACTGGGGTGTGCCGGGTGTCCTTTGCTTAGATTAAGAAAGTGTGGTGCTCACACGGGTACGTGTTAGAATGTCACGGGCTGTTGTCACGTCCAAAAGAAACAGCTGAAAGCAAGCACCCTTGAAAAGGGATCCCTTTGCTTGCCACTGAGAAACAAACTCCCACCCCAATAACAAAAAGAATATGTAAATTTTAAATTCAAGTATATTTTTTTATTTTAACTTTTGACCTGAAAGAAATAGCTGAAAAAAATCACCCATCCCCCAAACAAAAGAAGATGTTAATTTGAATTTAGATCATGAATTTAGCTCATGTTTATTTGGAAATTTTTAACAGGCTTTCTTATACACTAATTATGATGGCATTAGTTTTAAGGCTCCTTCTAAAATATATAAAAGAGTTCTAAATAAAGTCTCCAAATTTGCATAACTAATTAGGTAAACAAAATATATCAAGTTGGCTGGTGGTGGTTACTGGAGTACGACGGGTGTTCGTTACTTAGATTCAGAAAATACGAGGGAACTAAATTTAGTGGTGGACAAAAAATGTTCACGGGCCAAACATGTGTAATCAAAGTGGCAACAGGTTGTTGATAGCAAACGACCCTTTTAGTTGCTCAGTGACTGTTTTACACGTGCACGGGGTCACTTAATTATCATACTGGATAATATCACGGGATGGTGGGATCAGACAGAAAAACAAGTTGTTGAGAGCAAGCGACACAAACACCCTTAAATAGGGGATCCCTTTGCTTGCCACTGAGAAACAATCACCCACCCCAAGCAAAAAGAATATGTAAATTAGAATTTAGCTCATGTTTATTTGGAATTTTGTAAAAGGTTTTTTTTTATACACTAAATATGAAAACATTAGTTTAACTCTTAAGTTAAAATATATGAAAGAGTTCTAAATATTGTCCCCAAATTAGTAAAATTAATTAGGGAAATGGATTATGAGAGTTGGCAGGTGGTGTTTCCTGGAGTACGGCGGGTGACCGTTACTTAGATTTAAAAAATACGACGGGAGGGAATTCTATATGCTAATATGGTGTGATCAGGGTGGCAACAGGTAGTTGTTAGCGACCCTTTTAGTGGATCAGTGACCTTTTACTTAGCATAAGCACTAGAAAATGTCACGGGCTGTTTACGTCACAGGATGTTTACACGTTCACATGTGATCACTTTGGTCACTTAATTAGTATAACCAAGAACACCCTTGAACAGGGGTTTGCATGGCATTGAAAACAATTATAGAATTTTTTAACTGAAAAGAAACAGCTGAAAGCACACACCCACCCCAATAGCAAAAGAACATTCAAAAGAAATAGCTGAAAACAAACACATCCCCCAAACAAAAAAATATACAAATTTGAAGTTCAAATATATTCTTATTTTATTATTTTTTTTTTTATTTCGCTTTACAAATATATATTTAGCTATAGATTTTTTAAATTATTTATTTCTTTAAATTTAAGGTTAAGTTTATTGTATTTGTTTATTAAATCAATAGCTTTAATTCTAAGGTATGGTGCCTGGTGACATTGACAAGTATCCGGGCCCTCTCTTACGTCATCGTCGGCCCAGGGACATGATACCATATGTACACCATATTTAGATTCTCTCTCACCGACTCTGTCCATCCTTTGAAGTTTGGAGAAAATCATCTCCAGGGACTGCCGATGATCCTCAAAAATGAAATCACCATTTTCTTTGAGGAAATTGGTGATTTCATTACACACGTGGTTGTTATTCATGATGTTTTGTTGTTTAACTGCTGTTTCTTGATGATGTAGTTGTTTCTTGATGATATAGTTGTTTCTTGATGATGTAGTTGTTTCTTGATGATCTAGTTGTTTCTTGGATATAGTTGTTTATTGATGTTGTTATTGCTGTTTAACTGATGTTTCTTGATGTTTAACTGTTGTTTATTCCTTGTTGTTTAACTGATTACTTGTTATTAGCTGTTTGTTGTTTAGCTGATTAGTTGATATTAGGTGTTTGTTGTTTAGCTGTTTAACTGTTGTTTTTTGCTTGTTGTTTAACTGATTAGTTGTTGTATAACTGTTTTTTGTTGTTTAACTGA
Source organism: Drosophila lutescens (assembly GCA_037075285.1). Lineage (NCBI taxonomy): Eukaryota > Metazoa > Arthropoda > Insecta > Diptera > Drosophilidae > Drosophila > Drosophila lutescens. The sequence goes on along the minus strand of JBAMCF010000050.1, from coordinate 1,766 downwards.
TTAGTTGTTATTAGCTGGTTTCTAGTTGTTTAACTGTAGAGCTGTTTTGTTGTTTGGTTGATTATTGATGTTTGTTTGTTGCTGATGTTGCTGATCCAGTGGTCTTTCAGTTCGAACTAAAGTTCCTTCACAGGAACTTCTCACAGTAATCCCCCCTCCATATGGGGGATCATGCTTCTCCACGACCATCCCTTCCTCGCAATCATCCCCTTTAAGAAGTTTTAGACAAATGCTAAATTTGTTAGAAACTTTTTCCTCATTATGAGTAGATAATATTCAACTAGGCTTTTTATGTAGGCCACACACCCACGTGAGAAAATGACGCTCACCTTCCACCCATCCACCACATCCCCATGTAACCATATTGATCACAAGATGTCAGAAAAGGGACTCGCACAAGGGGTACCCAAACCTGTGCACCTGTTACAGCTCCCGACCGCAATAAAAGACACAAGCCTCAAGGCGCGCGCTCATTGATAAGATCATAAACGTTACGCCAATGCCCAAGGCTAGCTCTAACACGTGCCATAATAGGGGTTGAAATCACGATCCCGCAATTAGTCCATTCTCCATGCTCCGAAAAGACTTTGTTTAATTTGTAACACAATAATATATTTATTCATTTATTTTGGGATTCTAAACATATTTCATTATATATTGAAATTCATTTTCTGGCTCCATCCCGACGATTTGCATAGAAGTGGCAGGCGCATGTTGCTGGTGTCAACTCGGGATTACAGAATGTAAAGTGTTCACCATATTTCATAGTTTTAAGATCATATCCACCTTGATTCATGAACATCGTTTTTGTGTTTAGGAGGAATTGAAAGTGGTGGCCTATTACCTCCCCTTTAAAATCTTGAATAAATTTTAAAATAATGTATGCATTGTTTAGAGCACAAACCCCGCCCTTAATATGTGTTTCACAATATGGAAACCGGTTTCCCTTAAACCTATATAGGGACGAACAATCAATTTCCTCAATATTAATGAGCTGACGATGTTGACGATGTTATGATGTTTATTGCTTAACCAAATTGCAGTCTTTCGAGATTTTGTATTTAGTAAAGTGAAATCATATGGTGGTTCCATTACAAAACTATTATTCAAGTTAGGATCTTGTTTAAATACTATTCTTATTTCCTTTAGAATGAAATTAGTAATATTATCAAAGAAGCCTAGCACATCAACTGAAACAATATCTTTCATCATTTTCCTAATGTTAATCAACTTGTTGTACAAGTCCGTTTAAAGGGTTATTCTAAACGATCATGTATGAGGAGACAAAAAGCTTGGGTATTTTCATGACTTGGTATCCTCAGTTCTGTTGAAATTCTCACATCAATAGAAACAGTTTTTATTGATTCGTTTTGATTTGAAAGATCAATAACAATGATAAGGGGCTTTCAATTTATATTCATTTGGTGCTGATCACGCGACCTTTTCCTCATTATGAGCAATTAATATTAAACTGGGCTTTCTATGTACGTGAGAAAGGTCGCACACCCACGTGAGAAAATGTAGCTCACCTTTCGTCCATCCCCGACATCCCCCATGTAACAATACTGATCACGTGACTTTTTTCCTCATTATGAGCAATTAATATTCAACTGTGATTCCTATGTACGTGAGAAAGGTCATACACCCAAAGTATTTAAAGATTGTTAACTAAGACAAACATGTCCGATCATTTTAGGGAAATATGTATCCTATGATTGTAAAACTAGTAAAGAAATTAAAACAACGTCCAATGAAACAAATCTCAC
>JBAMCF010000049.1:0-28606 GCA_037075285.1 Drosophila lutescens | reverse complement strand
ACTGAACGAAGTACAAGGAGATTTTATTACGTATTGCTAATTTAACATTTTTGCGATTTGTAAATTAATAGAATGATCTGCAGGTATATAAGCTTCGGCTTGCCGAAGCTAGCTTCCTTCTTGTATAGCGTTAAAAAGGCTTCAATCCTTCAGAGAGAGGGTGACACCCTCTCTTTAAAAATGTTTGAGATAGAACATCTAGATTGATAATGTTGGATTTTCTGTAAAATAAGTACAAAAATAGATAACCTGCATCTGGGTATTGTTGGGGCAAAAACCCAACACATCTAGCCAACAAAAATCCTTGAATCCTTGAATACACATATTATAGCGTTAAAAAAAGGTTTCAACTCGTTAGGTGACCTGTACTTGACTAGAATCAATTATTTAAATGATAGAAATTCTCGACAATTATTTTATTAGTTTTAGAACCATCCGTGCACAATGTCTTGATAGGTTAAACTTCAGCGCGCGACTTTAAAGATTTTTTGCGTATTTTTTTCCGCAGAAGGGGGAGATTGAGAGCACAATGCACGGATGGTTCTAAAACTAATAAAATAATTGTCGAGAATTTTCTTTATCATTTAAATATAATTTGATCCAACGTTCTAGTTAAAAGTACAGGTCACCTTGATTATTTTTGATTACAACTAAATGTTATATTTTAAGTTAGAATGGTTACCACTAAATACAATGGCCCAGTCTATTTTTGTACTTATTTTACAGAAAATCAAACATTATCAATCTAGATGTTCTATCTCAAACATTTTTAAAGAGAGGGTGTCACCCTCTCTGAAAGGATTGAAACCTTTTTAACGCTATAATATGTGTATTCAAATATTCAAGCAATTTTTTTGTTAACCAAATGTGAGGGTTGTGTTTTTCTGCCACGTGCTGTGTGTACTACCGAGTCCCAAGTCTGGCTCAAAAGACCTGTTTTTTATGGTTTCCATTTGTTTAAACAATATGAGGCACGTGTAGGAAGTGGTAAGAGAATCAGTTGATTTGAATATCTAGCTTTATACTTTGCAGAGGGTTATTATGATTGTGTCAGAAAGTTTGCAACGCAGTGTCCGAGACGTTTCGACCCATAAAGTAGTTATATATTTTTGATCATTGGGAAAACATATATTTCTAAATTTCGAATTAAACATTTAAAAATCTTAATTCTCAATAGAAAATTATATCTTTGTTGATTCCTGCTCTGCTACTCGTAGAGTAAAAGGGCATATTGTATTCGTGCAAACAGTACGCTGTGAGCCGAGCGTTTCCGTACCCATAAAGCATCCCTGATCAGATCAATCTAGCCCGAAGTCCGACATGTCTGCACCTGTCTGTCTGTCTGTTGTTCCGTTCCGTCTGTCTGTCTCCGTCTGTCTGTCTCACCAACAGTCTCGCTGAGATCTCGGTAGCTAGATGATTGGCGTTTTTGCATGCAGATTTCTAATTCTACGCAGCGCCAAGTTTAATTTTAAAAGATGTTTAATATAAAACGGCTCTCTTATATACGATTTTAAAATATTTCGAAAGTGCAAAAAAATGCAGTTTTTTATTTGTGTTTATTCAATTTAACCTTATCGAAATTTGTAGAAAGAAAAAAAATGTTTTCAAATCCGGACCATTTTTCGTTTTAAAAGAGCGGTTCAAAGCGACCCCCTCGTTCACTCCCCACCTGAGTAATTTTCGAGTACGTGGGGCAATTCGACTACAGTTTCATTTTATTACATTCTCTTCTACTCTGGGATTAATTATCAATTCTCGAATTTCGATTTTAATTTTAAAAAGATCGAACTAATATATCACTTAGCTGCCATAGAGACGATCGAAAAATTAATGTGAAATAATAGGAAATTTAACATTTTTTGTGATTTGTAAATTAATAGAATGACTTTTAAAGGGTATATTTCGGCTTCAGCCGAGTTAAGCTTCCTTTTCTAGAAGTGCATACCTATAAGAGGTGATATTGAGAACTGGTAAACCGTTTAACTTTTAATTTTCCAACATCTGCCTCGATGTACATCAAATTTTACTCTGCATGAGCTCTTCTAGTTTTCTGTAAAATATAATTTTTTGTATTATTAATTTGCACTTCTCGCTGAGACAGTATTTGCTTCTAGAACTCGCATTTTGCCCTAATTGACAGTACGCTGCTCCTGTATCGTTGGGCCATTTGTTTCTACTGTAGTGTCAACGTCCATCATACAATACGGTCGTTGGTTGTTATAGAATGTTTTGTTAAATTATAGTGCCGTTGTACAGGGTTTCCGGAAAGTCAGCGTCAGCAATTTCTGTTAGGGCTGAGTTCTCATTTGCTTATAATTCCTAATTTAGCTCTGTGCGTTTCTACAAGAATTTATCTTTCAAGTTTTTCAACTTGAAAAAATACTTTTTGTATATTTTTCAAATTTATAAAATTATCTTTAAGTGGTTTTTTAATATATGTCTCTAAAGTACAATTTATGGTTGGCATTAAGTGGAATGTTTGTTCTCTAAGATTGATATTACATTTTTCTGAGTATCACATTCTGTTATATGCTCCATGTTAATCGATTCGGTGTTTTGGTTACAATTGTTGCTTAAACTAGTTTTAGGTTTTCGCTGAATGGTGAGTGTTTTGATCTGAGTGTCGATTTGAATTTGATACATGCAATAACAATATTCCTGGCTTATAAATTTCAGGAATTAACTAATAAAGAATAAATATCTCTTCATTTCAATATTGGCTCTTCTGAGAAGAGGAGAAGAGTTAGGTTGATAATCTGCAGATATCGATGATAGCCATATAAATAATTCCCAAATTTTAGATGCCCAAACTACATATTCAGCATTATCTATTATATTGGGTAGGCAAATATGTCGTTTTTTTATAATCGTTTTTAGTCGTAAATAAATTAGATTAAAAACGATTACATAAAAAAACGACATGACTTTCTTGCCTACCCAATATAATAGATAATACTGAATAGCCATAGTTTGGGCATCTAAAAATTTAAGGAATTATTTATATGGCGTTAATATCATCGATATCTATACAGATTATCAACCTCTTTCCTTCTCTATCTCTCAGAAAAACCCGAATATTGAAATGAAGAGATGGTATTCTTTTATTGAAAGTTGGTTCACCCAAAATTAAAAATTTATAAGCCAGGAATAACAAATGTTGTTGCGAATGCTTTATCAAGGATCCAAATCGGCCTCAGATCAAAACACTCACCATTCAGCCGAAAACCCTAAAACTAGTTTAAGCAACAATTGCTAATAGGCACGGAGTCGATTAACGTATTCGGAAATACCAGACATATAATAGAATGTGATACTCCAGAAAATGTAATATCAATCTTAAGAGAATATATTCCACTTAATATAACCATAGGAGTTCATTGTACTTTAGAAGATTTTTATAGAATTAAAAAACCACTTAAAGATAATTTTATAAAAACATTTTAATATACAAAAGTATTTTTCCAGGATGTGAAAAACGCGAAAGATAAATTCTTATCATCACAGAAACGCATTGTAGAGCACACAGAGGGCTAAATTAGAATTATAAGCAAATTAGAAAGGGCACACTCAGCCCTAACAGAAATTGCTCGAGCCTTTATGATTGACTTTTCCGAAATTATAATTACAACGGCACAAAAATATAATTTAACAAAACATTCTATAACTAACCAACGACCATATTATATATGATGGACGTTGATGCACTACGAGCAGTACAAACAAGTGGCCCAACGATACCAAGAACGTGCTTGTTACGCGCGGACCCTTTATCAATTAGGGCAAAAATGCGAGTTCGCTAGGAAAATACATGAAACAAATACTACAAATACTTCAACTAAGATTGAAGCAAATGAGATAAAATTTTAGTTTTTAATACGGGGATAGATGTTGAAGTGCAAATTAAATAATAAAGATTGTTATAATTTTTACAAAGAACTAGAAAGGGCTCATGCAGAGTAAAATTTGATGTACATCGAGGCAGATTAAGAGGGTAATAATTTCGTGTTAGTCTAACGGGAAAATTAAAAGTTAAACGGTTTACCAGTTCTACAGAATCAATATCACCTCTTATAAGATTATGCATAACAAGAAAGGAAGCTAGCTTCGGCAAGCCGAAGCTTATATACCCTTGCAGATCATTCTATTAATTTACAAATCGCAAAAATGTTAAATTTCCTATTATTTCACATTAATTTTTCGATCGTCTCTATGGCAGCTAAATGATATAGTAGTTCGATCTTTTTAAAATTAAAATCGAAATTCGGAAATATTTAAAAATAGTCATATCCCAGAGTAGAAGAGAATGTAATAAAAACAAGAGAGAACGCTATAGTCGGGTGCCCCGACAATCAGATACCCGTTACTCAGGTAAAGGGAGTGCGAGGGAGATGGAGATAGAAACTTTGAACACGAATAACTTTTTAACGAATGGTCCGATTTGAAACATTTCTTCTACATTTCGATAGGTATTGATAAACACAATAAAACTGCATTTTTACTTTTCCGAAATATTGAAATTTTTAAAATCGTATATAAGCGATTGTGGGCGTTAGAGGGGGCGTGGCACCTTTTTAAATAAACTTGCGCTGCGTAGGAACTCCTAGAATCTTCATGCAAAACGCCAATCTTCTAGCTTTTATAGTTTCCGAGATCTCAGCGTTCATACAGGACAGACGGACAGACAGACAGACAGACAGACAGACAGACAGACAGACAGACGGACAGACGGACAGACGGACATGGCTAGATCGACTCGGCTAGTGATCCTGATCAAGAATATATATACTTTATGGGGTCGGAAACGCTTCCTTCTAGCTGTTACATACTTCTGCACGAATACAATATACCCTTTTACTCTACGAGTAACGGGTATAATCAACAAAGATATAATTTTTTTCCTATTAATTTCCATTTAATTTTTCGACCGTTCCTATGGCAGCTATATGATATAGTGATCCGATTTTTTTAAATATTTAATTCGAAATTTAGAAATATATAAAAAATAATATTCCCAATGATCAAGAATATATAACTACTTTATGGGGTCGGAAACGTCTCCTTCACTGCGTTGCAAACTTCTGACTGAAATCATAATACCCTCTGCAAGGGTATAAAAACGAAATATTCAAATCAACTGATTCTCTTACCCTTCCCTACACGTGCCTCATATTGTTTAAACAAATGGAAATACATAAAAAACAGGTCTTTGAGTAGGCAAAGGTTTCAATTGTTACCTGCATTGTCACCAAAAAACAACCTCACATTTAGCCAACAAAAAAATTCCTTGAATCCTTGAATACACATATTATAGCGTTAAAAAGGTTTCAATCCTTCAGAGAGAGGGTGACACCCTCTCTTTAAAAATGTTTGAGATAGAACATCTAGATTGATAATGTTTGATTTTCTGTAAAATAAGTACAAAAATAGACTGAGCCATTAATAATTTAGTGGTAACCATTCTAACTTAAAATATAACATTTAGTTGTAATCAAAAATAATCAAGGTGACCTGTACTTGACTAGAACGTTGGATCAAATTATATTTAAATGATAAAGAAAATTCTCGACAATTATTTTATTAGTTTTAGAACCATCCGTGCATTGTGCTCTCAATCTCCCCCCTTCTGCGGAAAAAAATACGCAAAAAATCTTTAAAGTCGCGCGATGTAAAGTTTAACCTATCAAGACATTGTGCACGGATGGTTCTAAAACTAATAAAATAATTGTCGAGAATTTTCCTTATCATTTAAATATAATTGATCCCAACGTTCTAGTCAAGTACAGGTCACCCTGAATATTTTTGAGTGAGGGTGTCACCCTCTCTCTGAAGGATTGAAACCTTTTTAACGCTATAATATGTGTATTCAAGGATTCAAGGATTTTTTTTGTTGGCTAGATGTGTTGGGTTTTTGCCCCAACAATGCAGATGCAGGTGATCTATTTTTGTACTTATTTTACAGAAAATCCAACATTATCAATCTAGATGTTCTATCTCAAACATTTTTAAAGAGAGGGTGTCACCCTCTCTCTGAAGGATTGAAACCTTTTTAACGCTATACAAGAAAGGAAGCTAGCTTCGGCAAGCCGAAGCTTATATACCCTTGCAGATCATTCTATTAATTTACAAATCGCAAAAATGTTAAATTTCCTATTATTTCACATTAATTTTTCGATCGTCTCTATGGCAGCTAAATGATCTAGTAGTTCGATCTTTTTAAAATTAAAATCGAAATTCGGAAATATTTAAAAATAGTCATATCCCAGAGTAGAAGAGAACGTAATAAAAATCAACAAAGATATAATTTTTTTCCTATTAATTTCCATTTAATTTTTCGACCGTTCCTATGGCAGCTATATGATATAGTGATCCGATTTTTTAAATATTTAATTCGAAATTTATAAATATATAAAAAATAATATTCCCAAGATTAGAAGGTAATACTTTAAAAAACACCGAAGCTAGAATTTTTTTAACGTTGTTTTTCCGATCCTTCCTATGGGAGCTATAGGATATAGTTGTCCGATCCGGTCGGTTCCGACTTATAAACTACCTGCAATAGTAAGAAGACTTTTGGGAAAGTTTCATCCCGATAGCTTAAAAACTGAGAGACTAGTTTGCGTAGAAACAGACAGACGGACAGACGGACAGACAGACAGACGGACAGACGGACAGACGGACAGACGGACAGACGGACGGACAGACGGACATGGCCAGATCGACTCGTCTAGTGATGCTGATCAAGAATATATATACTTTATGGGGTCGGAAACGTCTCCTTCACTGCGTTGCAAACTTCTGACTGAAATCATAATACCCTCTGCAAGGGTATAAAAATAATACCAAGCATTTTTCTACGGTTTTCAAGTGTAGGTAAATTAAGCAATAGTAATCTACTCTGGTAGGAAGGTAGCCTTACGTTTTGATCCCAGTTCAAACTACGAAGGGCAAAAAGAAGAAATTTTTTTTGCACCGACTCAATACGGTCGATGTGCACTTGATATTGTGGATTCCAAACTTAAGAACAATATTCCAAAATAGGACGGACAAGGGAGGTAAATAATAATCTGGTTGTATAAGGGTCATGAAATTCTTTTGAAACGCTTTATAAACCCAAAAACACTCATAGCTTTATTGACAGTGGCCATTATGTGGCAATCAAATTTAAGTTTTGGGTCGAGAAGAACACCTAAATCGTTAATTGAATATATAAGGTCGAGTGGTGTATTTTGAAGAGAATAACTAATAAACGTAGGAGTACCCCTATAAAAAGTCATAACGATGCATTTAAGGCAGTTCAGATTTAAAAGGTTGTACTCACACCATCCCTGAAAACAATCAATATCTGACTGTAAGTTGAAACCTGACCCTACATCTTTATATGATAAACAAAGCTTAACATCGTCAGCGTACATTAGTACACGAGAATGTGCTACGATAGAGGGAAGATCGTTAATAAACAAAGTAAACAGCAAAGGGCCTAAATGACTACCTTGAGGAACTCCAGATGTCACGTTGATCATTTTAGAAACAGCGCTCTTAAATATAACCATCTGAGTCCTACCATTCAAGTAACTTGAAATCCAAGTTAATAGATTACATGGAAACCCAAGCTGATCTAATTTGAATAAAAGGAGAGAGTGGTTAACAGAGTCAAAGGTCTTACTAAAATCTGTATATATTACGTCAGTCTGCATTTTATTCTTAAATCCATTTATTACAATTGATGACAATTCAAGAAGGTTGGAGGTGGCTTAACAAAACCATGCTGATGAGCAAATGAGAAGTAATAATACGTTCAAATGCTTTAGGAATTGCCGACAATTTAGAAATATCTCTACAATTCTGGGCATCCACCTTCGCACCCTTTTTGTGGAGTGAAAGAGTCCTTCCAGATAGTTGGAAAAACTGATGATGAAATAGACAAATGAAAAAGTTTAAGAATCGGTTTACAAATGGTTGAAGCACAAAACAGACAATCAGTTTAGTATAGTCACATTTACGAAAGCATCTCATTTTAGTTTCAGGAACTAAAGGAGAAAGGGTATTAGTACAGGGGAGGCCAATTGTCAATTCCAATGTTGGATGATACCGGTCTTCAGGTACAACAAGTGCGTCAATTCTAGATACCGTAACTTCATGCGGATCTAAAACAAATACTAGATCTAATTGTCTATTTAATGAATCTCTATCACTAAGAAAACTGGGAATCAACGCACAGCCAAAACCACTGGTTAACAATATTAATATGCATTTTTATTACATTCTTATAACTTTAAACTGATTTGCTAAGATTTATTGGGGCTCCCCAAGTGGCCCCAATCGCTTCCAATTGGAAAAAACGTAAATTTTCCTTTCAAAATTTCTGTACGCTAAACCGTTTAACCAATCAAATCCGTGTTTTCGCCCAAAAACACTTTAAAACATTATACATGTTAAAAAATTTGACCGCTTAGATTTAAGGCTTTTTACTATTTTTAACACCGTTCTAAAATTACAATTTAGCTAAAAATATCTTCAAACGTCGAAAAATTGAACTTCTAAACTGAGTATCAAAAATTCCTTCTGTAAAGTTTTTCCTTAGGTTTTAACGATTCATTTGATGGTTTCACCAAAGCTCTAGCTTTCTTTTAAACAGAGAAACTAAGCAAAAAGTCGACCTATTATCGAATTCAAGTGTCTCCATAAGCATCATACGTTTGCTGCCTGCATATTGCTATCTCTCTCTGCATTTTCATACAAATTGTCAACAAATGATTCCGTCTCCCTCCCTCTCCCTATGCCTTGCATTTCCCTGCGCTTCATTAAAAATATAAACTTAGCTTTAATACGGTTTTAATTTCTGTAGACTTTAGTTTATAGTTATTGGTGACCCACCCCCCACCAAAGTGCCCCAAACTCATTCAATTAGAAAATTAAATCCTGTACGCTAAACCGTTAAACCAACCGATACCGTGTTTTCGCTAAAAAATACTTAAAAGCATAATAAAGGTTTAAAAAATATGACGGCTTCAATTTTAAACTTTTTACTATTTTTAATACCCGATTAAAAAGTAGCCGTCCTATCCAGCATACGCTTGCAACTATATATCTCCATCTCTTTTCCACCCCTTGACTCTGCTTTATGATTGTCATTATACCCGTTACTCGTAGAGTAAAAGGGTATATTGTATTCGTGCAAAAGTATGTAACAGCTAGAAGGAAGCGTTTCCGACCCTATAAAGTATATATATTCTTGATCAGGGTCACTAGCCGAGTCGATATATCCAAGTCCGTCTGTCCGTCTGTCTGTCTGTCTGTCCGTCCGTATGAATGCTGAGATCTCGGAAACTATAAATGCTAGAGGATTGGTACTTGGCATGAAGATTCTTGGAGTTCCTACGCAGCGCAAGTTTGTTTCAAGAAGGTGCCACGCCCACAATCGCTTATATACGATTTTTAAAATTTAAATATTTCGGAAAAGTAAAAATGCAGTTTAATTGTGTTTATCAATACCTATCGAAATTTTTTAAATCGGACCATTCGTTAAAAAGTTAGTGCTAATCAAAGTTTATATCTCCATCTCCCTCGCACTCCCTTTAGCTGAGTAACGGGTATCTGATAGTCGGGGCACCCGAATATAGCGTTCTCTCTTGTTTTTTCTTCGAAATACCATTACAAACAAGAGAGAACGCTATAGTCGGGTGCCCCGACAATCAGATACCCGTTACTCAGGTAAAGGGAGTGCGAGGGAGATGGAGATAGAAACTTTGAACACGCATAACTTTTTAACGAATGGTCCGATTTGAAAAATTTCTTCTACATTTCGATAGGTATTGATAAACACAATAAAACTGCATTTTTACTTTTCCGAAATATTGAAATTTTTAAAATCGTATATAAGCGATTGTGGGCGTTAGAGGGGGCGTGGCACCCTTTTGAAACAAACTTGCGCTGCGTAGGAACTCCTAGAATCTGCATGCAAAACGCCAATCTTCTAGCTTTTATAGTTTCCGAGATCTCAGCGTTCATACAGACAGACAGACAGACGGACAGACAGACGGACAGACAGACGGACAGACAGACGGACAGACGGACAGACGGACAGACGGACAGACGGACATGGCTAGATCGACTCGGCTAGTGATCCTGATCAAGAATATATATACTTTATGGGGTCGGAAACGCTTCCTTCTAGCTGTTACATACTTTTGCACGAATACAATATACCCTTTTACTTTACGAGTAACGGGTATAAAAATAATTAAAGTTGGTAAAACTATATTTTCGCAAACCCAATACCAAATAGTAATTTCTTGAATATGTTCAAAAACAAATACATTCAAAAGAATAAAATATATATATGCAAAAGCCCATACAGATATACACACAGGTATTCGATCAACCAAGGGAATTCATTCATTCATTTATTTATAAAACTTAATATTTACCTAAATTATTTATTTGTTATGTATGTTCATTATCTTCTGCCACCCAGTTAATCTCTATAGATAAAGCTATCACTAAGAAAACTGGGAATCAACGCACAGCCAAAACCACTGGTTAACAATATTGGGGCTCCCCAAGTGGGCCCAATCGCTTCCAATTGGAAAAAAGGTCAATTTTCTTTTCAAAAATTATGGACGCTAAACCGTTTAACCAATCGAATCTGTGTTTTCGCCAAAGAATAGTTTAGGACATTATAAATGTTTAAAAATTAAACATTTTTATTTAATAAACGGAGGACGGACAGCCCATTCTGCATTTAAGGTTCCATTTGATTTAATAAATATAGAAAAACCCTATTGTTACATTTCCAAACAGTCCAACATTGTTTTCGTTCTTAAAAATTGTAAACTCATTGTTTGGGCTCATAAAGGGGGATTTGAAGCTCTCGATAAAATTTTAAAGGATATAAGAGGCAATGACCTATTAATGGGAGGTATAACTGTTCTATTGGCTGGAGATTTTCGACAAACGTTCCCAGTTGTACCCCGTGGAACAAGGACCGATGAAATAAAATCTTGCATAAAATCTTCCATTTTGTGGTCTAAAATTCAAAAATTGGTTCTTACGAAAAATATGCGTGTGCACTTACTAGGTGATAGAACGGCCGGTGTTTTTGCCCAAACTTTACTTAAAATAGGAGATGGAAAAATAATAATTTCATCAAGCTAAGGTACAGTTGTTAACACTTTGGAAGAACTTACATCAAATATTTTTCCAGATATTTCAAATATCGTTCACAAGTCATTGGACTGTCTATCATAAAGAGCAATATTAGCTTCAAGAAATGACACAGCTGCTTCAATAAATAATCATCTTTCAAAATCATTTAACGGTGAGGAAGTTACATACAAATCAGTTGACACTGTTACTGAGGTAGAAGATGCTGTGCATTATCCTTAATATGCAGAATCCAGCAGGATTATCTTTGCACGTTCTTACGCTTAAAATTGGTACACCAATAATGTTGCTAAGAAACTCAAGTCCCCCAAAGTTATGCAATGGAACGAGATTGCAAGTGAAAGCTTAGGATATTCGGGTTATCCATCGCAAGCGAAGCTGCGGGCACCCTGCTAGTTTCGTATAAAGCTTACTTGCTGTAACGATAATTCTAAAAGGCCATCCACGAAATCATGGGCAGATAAAGGTGTAGCTACAAGTGAGTCAGTGGGAAGAGACCAAGAGATATTAGGGAGATTGAAGACACCCAAAACAATCAAAAGGTCTCTGTTGGAAAGGAAGGACTGAACAGATTTTATAGCAGACAGATGGTGCTCATAAATTATTAAATCAGAGCCAGGAGGAATATAAGAACAGGTTACAAAAATAGATAAGGATTGAATGGAAACTTTGACACTAACAAATTCAATATTGTTAGGGATATGAATGTTAAGTCTCTCCGATGTTAAACTAGAGGTAACGGCAATCAGTACACCACCCCCCCTACGCGGGGAGCGATCGGTCCTGTAGGTGTTAAAGTTCATTGACAAAACTTCTCTGGTTTCAGCCAAGTTTCCGTAAAAGCCAAAATATCTTCAGTAAATGCAGAGGAGTCAGCATAAAGCTTGGTAGCTTCATATTTAGTCCTCTAACATTTTGATAAGCCAAAAATAAACCTGTTAGTTTTTTGTCACAGTGAAAGGCCTGTTATTAGACACAGTGGAAAGCCGATTATTAGGCACAGTGGGAGGCCTGTTATTTGTTCTCGGTTTATTGGGAACAAATTCTTTAATTACCAAATCATCATTAAGCCAAAAGCTTTCAGAAAGTAGTACATTAAACACATCAGGCGGAGCAAATATTTTAAAAGAAGATATCCTACGGGCGTACGAAAATCGAAATTGTTCAACTTCAATGTCCTCGGATGGGCATTTTTCACGTATGAATTTCAAAACATCATCAGATTTGGTATCCGGGGTAAATCTAGAAACAAACAATTGCTTTCTATGTGGAACAACTGAAAGTTTCTTACGCCCCCCAGCAGCAGTCTGAACCTCACTCGGCTGGGACCCAGAAGCGGTTCCTACTGTATCTACGGTCAGCACCGACTTCTGTGCCTCAGGTTGGCATCCAGAAACAGGGTCACCTCCGGAACTGGCTGTAACCATAGGCACAGGTGGCTCGCTTACCCCTGTGCCGACAGGAACTGCTGCAGCTACCGAGTTCAATGTTTTATTTTGATTCACGGTCTTATTAACTGCCCCTGAGCTGGCTTTTTTGCGTTTAGGCGACTCGGTTAATAATAATTTCTTATTATTAAATTGGTCACAAACTGAGTTGAACCCGTCATTAAGCTGTTTAAAAACTCGCGAAAGGTTCAATAGTCCGTCTCGAGTCTGCCTCATAAAGCTGCTCATTTCGACTGTCATTTCCTTGCAGGACTCACATGCCCACATGACACCGGTATGCATTTCAATGAAGTCTTTAACTCTGCCAGTAAATCCTGCACATTTGACGTGCATGACCGATTCGCAGAGCCAACAGGTAATAAAAGAATCTTTAGTTGACATCGGAAGAGAACAACTTTTCTTTCTAAAGGGCCAGATCAGGGCCATTTTATAGGAAAAAAAGGTTATTCAAAGAAATAGAAAATAAAATGTGGAAAATATACCTCAAGTAAATTTGGCACTGGGATCAAATTCGCAAAACCGCAAAGACACAAAACAACGAAAAGTATAAGAGCGCGAGATCGCGAGTTTAATTAAAACAAGAGAGAACGCTATAGTCGGGTGCCCCGACAATCAGATACCCGTTACTCAGGTAAAGGGTGTGCGAGGGAGATGGAGATAGAAACTTTGAACACGCATAACTTTTTAACGAATGGTCCGATTTGAAAAATTTCTTCTACATTTCGATAGGTATTGATAAACACAATAAAACTGCATTTTTACTTTTCCGAAATATTGAAATTTTTAAAATCGTATATAAGCGATTGTGGGCGTTAGAGGGGGCGTGGCACCTTTTTGAAACAAACTTGCGCTGCGTAGGAACTCCTAGAATCTGCATGCAAAATGCCAATCTTCTAGCTTTTATAGTTTCCGAGATCTCAGCGTTCATACAGACAGACAGACGGACAGACAGACGGACAGACAGACGGACAGACAGACGGACAGACAGACGGACAGACAGACGGACAGACAGACGGACAGACAGACGGACAGACGGACAGACGGACATGGCTAGATCGACTCGGCTAGTGATCCTGATCAAGAATATATATACTTTATGGGGTCGGAAACGCTTCCTTCTAGCTGTTACATACTTTTGCACGAATACAATATACCCTTTTACTCTACGAGTAACGGGTATAACAAGAGAGCGCGAGAGAAAAAAACTTCTATCGACTGAGCGTGGCTTGTGGGGCACCAACAACTATACACACGAACAGTTACAAATGTAAAGCAAGCAAGAGAGAGAGAAGTAGAAGTACAAGCAAGTTCAGAGAGAATGAGAGTGGGAGAGTGGAAGAGAGATTACAAGAGTTTTAGCAAGTTTAGAGCGTATAATTTACATTAACAAAGACAAGCGATTAAACAAATCCAAATAGAAATGTTAAAATAACTAGAACAATGCACCCGTTAATTGGGAGATTTAGTTAAAAACACTTACACAATTGTTAGGCTACGCTTTCTTTATAAACAAACACAAGACACTTGCAACAAGTCACTGAAAAACACAAATAACTCAGAGCACAAAAGTAAACACAACCGTTCACAAGCCACGCTAAATCGTTATGCGATATTATTTAATAAAATAAAACATATTACAACTCCCAAATTACACAGGAACACAAAATTGAACTTTCTGAAATTTCCACGAACCACTTTTAGTTTTCCAAGACATTTGGGTGCTCCTAAGTAAAAATCCCATACAAACCAACAGGCTCCGCGATATAGCTAAGAATACAAAAACCGATGTTCGCTGTCACTTGGAATTATGTGGCCTATATTATTTGACTTACCCCAATTATTTTCGCTGAAATCTACTCTCAATACATCAGAGCATTCCTAAAATATATTCCCCGTTTTGAACCATTTCCCATGTCTTTAAAATTCGCCGCAAAAGTTAAAATACCCTAAATTTTTTGATGTTAATATCTACTCCTAAATGTTGTCAAATTTTTTAACAAGTCAAGACATCCCATAGAATTCACTAGGGTGGACTTTTTATACCCGTTACTTGTAGAGTAAACGGGAATATTGTATTCGTGCAAAAGTATGTAACAGCTAGAAAGAATCATTTCCGACCCTATAAAGTATAAAAATTCTTGATCAGGGTCACCATGTCCGGCTGTCTGTCTGTCCGTCTGGATGAACGCTGAGATCTCGGAAACTAAAAAAACTAGAAAGTTGGGATTACCCACACATATTCTTGGGCTTCCTACGCAGCGTAAGTTTGTTTCAGCCGAGGGCCACGCCCCCTCTAACGCCCACATTCGCCTTAATCGATTTTAAAAGGTGTCTGGCGTCCACACTTTTAAGGATTTCGGAAAAGTAAAAATGCAGTTTTATTGTGTTGTAACGAACTGTTTTATCGCTACGTAAACGCCGCGACTAGCTCAGATATATTGTGTGTTCGTCCCTCCAAATTTGTATTGTGTGACTGCCCGTGACCCAAGAAAATGCAAGATATCCGATTGGGATAAATCTCCTCCGTCTGCGTGCTCCTCGTCGACTCCTGCGGCGTCACTCCTCAACGGCGTCCATCCGGCTCCACCCGGCTTGTAGGACTCATAAAGTCTGCACAACGTTCCTTTAGGGTCCGACCAGATTGATCGTGAGCCCACCTGCGTCGCCGTGTTCCCTGAGGTCGGTCTGGCTTTAGCCTGAGAAACAAGTGTCCCGACAGGTCAAGTCCGAGGATTCAGCCTTATCGTCAGTCCACCGTAACCCCGACCCCTGGCACAAACTCTTGATCCGCGCTCACCTTGCCGGTAGCTCGTCCTTCTCTCGTCCTGCTCTCGTCCTGATCCAATCTCTGCGTCCTGCGTCTCACCGTTGCAGTCTCAGACTTGTCCTAGCGTCTTGACTCTAGTGACACTCACGGCCACGCACTCGATTGAATTCTCGCACTTGTGTTCTTGAATCTCCTTGTAAACTTCTCTCACGTATACTTAAGCTCGCGTAAATTGGTTGACTGTCCTGAGATGCACCTGCGCCGTCCCTTTTATAGGCAGCGGCAGTCCCATTATTTCCCTTTTTGCACACGGCTCGCTAGGGTCCAACATCCAAAAGTGACCCGTTAGTTCCCTTTGCTCACGGCACGCATCGGGTCCAAGGTCGGCAGATGTCCCGTTTTTTCACGGTGCATCCTCTTTGTGCTGGTCCAAAGTTTATGGATTTACCTTTCGACCTCTTTGCCCTTTGGCGGCGTGGGTCCAAGGTCCAGCGCGGCACCATTATTCCAAGGTCTCTCCGCTTTGGCCGGGTCCAAGGTCCAGTATTTACCGGTGGACCTGGATGCCCTCGAATTCTGCCGCATTCTCTCTGCCTTCGCTGTTGCTAGGGGCTCTCCTGCCTCGAGATTTGTGCGGAGTTTTAAGACTCCTCACATCTCCCCCTTCCTTCGAAAATTTGTTGAAGAAGGTGCTTTCTCCTCCCAGCGCACTCCGACGACGTACCTCAACTTCCGCGTTGTTGTCCTCGTCCTCGTCCTCTCCTTGCTCCTTGTCCTTTGCTCCTGGTTCCCTACTCCTGGTGTTGGCCATCAGTCCGGACGCAGCGGTGCAGTCTCAGCCTTGTTCGCATCAGCATCTTGACGACCGCGCCTAACCCTCGCTGATGCCTTTATCGTGCCGTTGGCCACCGGTCGGATCGCAGCGATGCCAGTCTCAACCTTGTCCTGTCAGCATCTCGACCCTCGTGTATAAATCCTCCCGGCGCCGTCCTTGTTCCTGTTCCACCTTGTGCCTTGCCGATTCCTCCTCCTTGGTCGCTGATCCTCGCCTCCGGACGGAATTTTGAATTTCCGTGCCACTCCCACGTCTAAATTCTCCCTTTCTGTCTCCGCCGTCTGGCAACTCCGCTCCAAACTCACCATCGCGTCCATCGATCGCGGTGAGCGGCGTTGCCACTTCTAAGTCTTCAATTCCAGTTATCGATGTGTAGCGTTGCCATTTTCGTTCCAGTTCGCAGTGTGAGCAATAGTGTGGCCACTGTGAAAAATATAGTATTTTCCATGTCGTGATTCCCTATCGATCCCCCTATGGATCGACCGCCGCCATCGCAGTGCCCCCATCCCGATTTTTCACTACCGCGTGGGTGCCTTGAAAAATGGTAAGTTTTGTGTTTTCTTTTCTTCTTTATGCCCCTGTATGCTCCGGGGTGCGGATCCTGGCCCCCGCGCGCCGCGGTAGACAACTTGCGGCTGCAAGTGCCCCCGTGACCCGCGCCTGCGGCAGCCTCGCGACGTATTTGCCGGCCCGCGCGCCCGGCTTTCGCACCCCTCGATCCACTCCTGGCCGTAGAGGTCGTTAACCCTTCTTTTGTTGTAGTGTTGTTGTGCATTCTGCCGCGCTTGTTGTTGGCGCCTGCGCGTGTGTCGGTGCGCGTACTCTCCCCTGTCCCAGAACATTCATACCGATTTGGGGCATCTTTAATCGGCGCGATATACGCTCACTTCGCCGGCCGCGGACACCTTTATGCGGTACCGCGTACCTTCCGCAACGACCAACTTGGCCCATCGCTTTTCGACTCACTGCTCACCAGCCACGAGCACTGCAACCTCGTTAAACAGAACTCAAATGCCCTAGTAAAGAAAATTGTTGCGCTAGTCGGGAATGACAACTTTTATGTTACTCCTCTTGTCAAAGGGAATATACACGAAACAAAGCTTCAAGCTAAAACTGAAGATCAATTCAGAGCTATAACCAAATACCTAGACGAGGCTAAAAAACCCTACTACACGTACCAGATCAAGAGTAGCAAAAACTTGCAAGTAGTGCTAAAGGGCATAGAGCCCAACGTATCCACCAATGAGATATTAGAGGCACTGAAAGAAAAAGGATTTCTCGCAAAAAATATTATTAATATTATCAACAGGAATAAAAAACCGCAACCACTCTTTAAGGTCGGACTGGAGCCAGAAAGCAGAGCCCTGAAGAAAAATGAAGTGCACCCGATCTATAAACTGAAATTCCTGTTGCATAGAAGGATTACTGTTGAAAAACCGCTTAAGCGAAATGAACCGCTGCCATGCATAAACTGCCAAGAGTACGGACACACCAGAAACAACTGCGGACTTCGATCAGTCTGCGTAGCTTGTGGAGGCTTCCACAACTCCGAACCGTGCCCTGCAAGCAAAGAAGACCCAAAGACGAAGAAATGCGCTAGCTGTGAAAAAAACCACACACACAAACTACAGAGGCTGCCCGGTCTATAAAGAGATGAAGAGTCGGATTCAACTAGCAATATATTCCCCTGTCCCAGAACATTCATACCGATTTGGGGCATCTTTAATCGGCGCGATATACGCTCACTTCGCCGGCCGCGGACACCTTTATGCGGTACCGCGTACCTTCCGCAACGACCAACTTGGCCCATCGCTTCTGCCGCGCTCTCCCTCGCTGCCGTCTTGCCTCCGTTGCGACCTCCGGTGGCCACTCCTCCTCCGCGATCGGCGTCCACGGCTCGCCTTGCGCGGAGTGCTGCCGCTGCAGCTCCGGCTTCTCCGGTGGCGCTGATTCTGCAGTGGTGGTGAGGGCGATGGCGCTGGCGGTGGCGGTGGTGGTGACAGAGCTGGCGGCGGCGATGGCGGTGGTGGTGACGGAGTTGCCGTCGGCAGTGGTGTTGTTCCTGGCGGCGGTGGCGGTGGTGGCGGCTTAGACTCCGGCTGCTCGGACACTGGCTGACGCTCCCACAGGCGGGCCTCCTCCTCCTCCTCGGCCGTCTTGAGCAGCCTCTGGGCTGCGGCCTCGGCGGTCTCCTGGCGCCTCATCTGCCCCACCATTCGGCCGTGGGTTATCCGGCGCGCCAGGAACATCTGTCGCCAGTCCCTCGGACGGTCTGTCGGCGGCTCCATCCCGAGCGGGATGTAGTTTCCGCCCTGTCGCGCCACCTGGATGCGGCGGAGTTTGAGCCGCACCCTTCTCCATCGTAAGCGTTGCTTGAGATGAGTTGCATGAGCGTAGGGCATTACCAATAGATTCGTCGGTTTTCGACAGCTCAGCAATTCCTCGTCGTTTTGTGCGTTCAGAAGCTTCTATGAAATCTTTTTTCGGTCGTCCACGGTCAGAACTTTTGGATGCTAATTGAGACACCTTTTGGGCACAGCTTAAGAGAATTCTTTCTTGATATTGAAGAATGGACGATTTCTTGCGTTTGTAATTTTCCCAAAAACGTTACAATCCTTTTACATATGTAGCCAATTCGCTTTGATAGTTCCCTCAAGTCAACACTATAAAGTCACTATAAAAAGTCAATCAACGCCCGGAGAGTGCAGACGTATTTTGCGCGAGCGAAGGAAAAAAACAGCCTAAAAGTGAAAAACAAATAACTAAAAATACTGGAGTATTGTAATAAAGGCAACACTATTGCTAAAAACTGAAAATAAAATAATAATTAGTGCTATGTATAAAACTAGTGCGAAGTTATTATAAAAACAAGAGAGAACGCTATAGTCGGGTTGGTGTCCTGACTATCTAATACCCGTCACTCAGCTAAAGGGAGTGCGAGGGAGAGGGATATATAAAATATTTTGATTGGGCATAACTTTTTAATGAATGGTCCGATTTGAAAAATGTCTTGTATAAATGTATAAATTGCATTAATACTTCTCGGAAATCTGGAAAATCTCAACCTTCTAGCTTTTGTAGTTTCCGAGATCTCAGCGTTCATACAGACACACAGACACACAGACAGACGGACAGACGGACAGACAGACGGACAGACGAACATGGCTAGATCGACTCGGCTAGTGACCCTGATCAAGAATATATATCCTCTATATGGTCGGAAACGCTTCCTTCTACCTGTTACATACTTTTGCACGAATACAATATACCCTTTTACTCTACGAGTAACTGGTATAACAAGGGAGAACGCTATAGTCGGGCTGGTGTCCCGACTATCTAATACCCGTCACTCAGCTAAAGGGAGTGCGAGGGAGATATATAAACTTTTTTTGATTGCGCATAACTTTTTAATGAATGGTCCGATTTTAAAAATGTCTTCTACATTTCTATAGGTATTGCATTTATACTTCTCGGAAATCTTTAAAGGTGTGGGCGCCAGACACATTTTAAAATCGTTATTGGGTGATTATGGGTGTTAGAGGGGGCGTGGCGCTCGACTGAAATAAACTTGCGCTGCGTAGTAAGCCCAAGAATATGTGTGTGAAATCTCAACCTTCTAGCTTTCGTAGTTTCCGAGATCTCAGCGTTCATACGGACAGACAGACAGACGGACAGACGGACATGGCTATATCGACTCGGCTAGTGATCCTGATCAATAATATATATACTTCATAGGGTCGGAAACGCTTCCTTCTCCCTGTTACATACTTTTGCACGAATACAATATACCCTTTTACTCTACGAGTAACGGGTATAACTAAGAAGTGCCACAAGTAATAGCTCAATGAGCGGCGATTCAAAAAATGAGCGTTTAAGCTCCGTAGACCAGAGAAACAGTTATATCTCTTATTTCTTAACCCGTGATATAGTAGTAGAAAGAACTTCCTCAAAAAGCAACTCAGCCCTACTGACCATTGACAGTGCGAGAGCACGGCCTACTTACACCAACTCCCACTTCATGGAGCTTGCAGTGTAGAACCCCACCCCAGTTTCGACTCACTGCTCACCAGCCACGAGCACTGCAACCTCGTTAAACAGAACTCAAATGCCCTAGTAAAGAAAATTGTTGCGCTGGTCGGGAATGACAACTTTTATGTTACTCCTCTTGTCAAAGGGAATATACACGAAACAAAGCTTCAAGATAAAACTGAAGATCAATTCAGAGCTATAACCAAATACCTAGACGAGGCTAAAAAACCCTACTACACGTACCAGATCAAGAGTAGCAAAAACTTGCAAGTAGTGCTAAAGGGCATAGAGCCCAACGTATCCACCAATGAGATATTAGAGGCACTGAAAGAAAAAGGATTTCTCGCAAAAAATATTATTAATATTATCAACAGGAATAAAAAACCGCAACCACTCTTTAAGGTCGGACTGGAGCCAGAAAGCAGAGCCCTGAAGAAAAATGAAGTGCACCCGATCTATAAACTGCAATTCCTGTTGCATAGAAGGATTACTGTTGAAAAACCGCTTAAGCGAAATGAACCGCTGCCATGCATAAACTGCCAAGAGTACGGACACACCAGAAACAACTGCGGACTTCGATCAGTCTGCGTAGCTTGTGGAGGCTTCCACAACTCCGAACCGTGCCCTGCAAGCAAAGAAGACCCAAAGACGAAGAAATGCGCTAGCTGTGAAAAAAACCACACACACAAACTACAGAGGCTGCCCGGTCTATAAAGAGATGAAGAGTCGGATTCAACTAGCAATATATTCACGCTCCCAGAATGCACAAAATGCATACGTGCAATCCCAAACCACACCTGATGTTTTCTTTGCGAAAGCAGCCAGATCTTCATTTGGGCTCCTCAACACAAATGGGGGAGTTTCATACGCCAGTGCCCTAAAAACAGGACTTGCTAATCAGACGGGGATCTCACAAGCTCAATGCTCTGAGCAAAATATAATAACACTTTAGCAAGCAATTGGACAAATACCAACCAGCATCGAAACCACGATGCTGACTTTAGAAAAGGGTATGATGGAATTTATGTCCTTCATGAAAACAACAATGGATAACCTTATGCAAAGTCAAAACATCTTAATAAAATTGCTAACATCCCAACAATCTAAATAATCGATGTCTTGTCTTCGAATATCCATGTGGAATGCCAATGGCGTTTCACGGCACAAACTTTAAATAACTCAATTCCTCAATGAAAACCAAATAAATGTAATCCTGCTGGCAGAAACGCATCTCACAAGTAAATACAACTTTCAAATAAGAGGTTATACTTCACACTGCACAGATCATCCGGACGGTAAGGCTCACGGTAATCGAGCAACCCTTCAGGCTGACCTCGACTAGAACTAACTGGCTAAAGTACAAAAAGTACGTAAGTTCCCACATTGAACTAACACCACAGTTAAACATAGAGAACGACGTAGACTTCTGGCTGATGCCCTGGAGTCAGTACTCGTGGCAGCAGCCAAAATCTCAACACCAGAAGAGACAATCTTGTGTAGCAACCAATACAAAACTAATCTACAAATCGAACAACCGGTTCGGGAAAAACGACGTCTACGACGCGCTTGGCAATCCTGCAGATCGCCCCATTCGAAGCAACTCTTTAATGAAGCCACCCGCAGACTCACCAAAACCCTCAAGCAAGAAGAGGAGCTTGCGCAGCGCCGGTACATCGAGAAACTGTCGCCGACCAGTACAAAGCATCCTGCAAGCTTACTATTGTGCCTGTCCAAATTACTAGAAAAATGCCTACTCACGAGCATTACACCATATTTAAGAGAACAAAACTTAACCCCGGCACATCAATTCGATTTCGTGAAAGCCAAGGAACCATCGAGCAAGTCAACCGGATAACTTCAGAAATTCGTACAGCCTTCGAACATCGGGAATAATGTAGTGCGATATTCCTCGATGTCTCTCAGGCATTCGACCGAGTATGCCTTGAAGTAGAGCTTGAAAAATATCTATAAATGGCAGTATCGATATTTTCGATATTTTATCATTATCGTATCGAAAATATAGATATTTTCAAGGAAAGCAAAGTAAATTAAAAAATATATGTTTTAAATGTGTTTTTTACTCGTATTTACTACCGTTACTCGGGGAGAGTGCAGACGTATTTTGCGCGAGCGAAGGAAAAAAACAGCTTAAAAGTGAAAAACAAATAACTAAAAATACTGGAGTATTGTAATAAAGGCAACACTATTGCTAAAAACTGAAAATAAAATAATAATTAGTGCTATGTATAAAACTAGTGCGAAGTTATTATAAAAACAAGAGAGAACGCTATAGTCGGGTTGGTGTCCTGACTATCTAATACCCGTCACTCAGCTAAAGGGAGTGCGAGGGAGAGGGATATATAAAATATTTTGATTGGGCATAACTTTTTAATGAATGGTCCGATTTGAAAAATGTCTTGTATAAATGTATAAATTGCATTAATACTTCTCGGAAATCTGGAAAATCTCAACCTTCTAGCTTTTGTAGTTTCCGAGATCTCAGCGTTCATACAGACACACAGACACACAGACAGACGGACAGACGGACAGACAGACGGACAGACGAACATGGCTAGATCGACTCGGCTAGTGACCCTGATCAAGAATATATATCCTCTATATGGTCGGAAACGCTTCCTTCTACCTGTTACATACTTTTGCACGAATACAATATACCCTTTTACTCTACGAGTAACTGGTATAACAAGGGAGAACGCTATAGTCGGGCTGGTGTCCCGACTATCTAATACCCGTCACTCAGCTAAAGGGAGTGCGAGGGAGATATATAAACTTTTTTTGATTGCGCATAACTTTTTAATGAATGGTCCGATTTGAAAAATGTCTTCTACATTTCTATAGGTATTGCATTTATACTTCTCGGAAATCTTTAAAGGTGTGGGCGCCAGACACATTTTAAAATCGTTATTGGGTGATTATGGGTGTTAGAGGGGGCGTGGCGCTCGACTGAAATAAACTTGCGCTGCGTAGTAAGCCCAAGAATATGTGTGTGAAATCTCAACCTTCTAGCTTTCGTAGTTTCCGAGATCTCAGCGTTCATACGGACAGACAGACAGACGGACAGACGGACATGGCTATATCGACTCGGCTAGTGATCCTGATCAATAATATATATACTTCATAGGGTCGGAAACGCTTCCTTCTCCCTGTTACATACTTTTGCACGAATACAATATACCCTTTTACTCTACGAGTAACGGGTATAACTAAGAAGTGCCACAAGTAATAGCTCAATGAGCGGCGATTCAAAAAATGAGCGTTTAAGCTCCGTAGACCAGAGAAACAGTTATATCTCTTATTTCTTAACCCGTGATATAGTAGTAGAAAGAACTTCCTCAAAAAGCAACTCAGCCCTACTGACCATTGACAGTGCGAGAGCACGGCCTACTTACACCAACTCCCACTTCATGGAGCTTGCAGTGTAGAACCCCACCCCCAGTTTCGACTCACTGCTCACCAGCCACGAGCACTGCAACCTCGTTAAACAGAACTCAAATGCCCTAGTAAAGAAAATTGTTGCGCTGGTCGGGAATGACAACTTTTATGTTACTCCTCTTGTCAAAGGGAATATACACGAAACAAAGCTTCAAGATAAAACTGAAGATCAATTCAGAGCTATAACCAAATACCTAGACGAGGCTAAAAAACCCTACTACACGTACCAGATCAAGAGTAGCAAAAACTTGCAAGTAGTGCTAAAGGGCATAGAGCCCAACGTATCCACCAATGAGATATTAGAGGCACTGAAAGAAAAAGGATTTCTCGCAAAAAATATTATTAATATTATCAACAGGAATAAAAAACCGCAACCACTCTTTAAGGTCGGACTGGAGCCAGAAAGCAGAGCCCTGAAGAAAAATGAAGTGCACCCGATCTATAAACTGCAATTCCTGTTGCATAGAAGGATTACTGTTGAAAAACCGCTTAATCGAAATGAACCGCTGCCATGCATAAACTGCCAAGAGTACGGACACACCAGAAACAACTGCGGACTTCGATCAGTCTGCGTAGCTTGTGGAGGCTTCCACAACTCCGAACCGTGCCCTGCAAGCAAAGAAGACCCAAAGACGAAGAAATGCGCTAGCTGTGAAAAAACCACACACAAACTACAGAGGCTGCCCGGTCTATAAAGAGATGAAGAGTCGGATTCAACTAGCAATATATTCACGCTCCCAGAATGCACAAAATGCATACGTGCAATCCCAAACCACACCTGATGTTTTCTTTGCGAAAGCAGCCAGATCTTCATTTGGGCTCCTCAACACAAATGGGGGAGTTTCATACGCCAGTGCCCTAAAAACAGGACTTGCTAATCAGACGGGGATCTCACAAGCTCAATGCTCTGAGCAAAATATAATAACACTTCAGCAAGCAATTGGACAAATACCAACCAGCATCGAAACCACGATGCTGACTTTGAAAAAGGCTATGATGGAATTTATGTCCTTCATGAAAACAACAATGGATAACCTTATGCAAAGTCAAAACATCTTAATAAAATTGCTAACATCCCAACAATCTAAATAATCGATGTCTTGTCTTCGAATATCCATGTGGAATGCCAATGGCGTTTCACGGCACAAACTTTAAATAACTCAATTCCTCAATGAAAACCAAATAAATGTAATCCTGCTGGCAGAAACGCATCTCACAAGTAAATACAACTTTCAAATAAGAGGTTATACTTCACACTGCACAGATCATCCGGACGGTAAGGCTCACGGTAATCGAGCAACCCTTCAGGCTGACCTCGACTAGAACTAACTGGCTAAAGTACAAAAAGTACGTAAGTTCCCACATTGAACTAACACCACAGTTAAACATAGAGAACGACGTAGACTTCTGGCTGATGCCCTGGAGTCAGTACTCGTGGCAGCAGCCAAAATCTCAACACCAGAAGAGACAATCTTGTGTAGCAACCAATACAAAACTAATCTACAAATCGAACAACCGGTTCGGGAAAAACGACGTCTACGACGCGCTTGGCAATCCTGCAGATCGCCCCATTCGAAGCAACTCTTTAATGAAGCCACCCGCAGACTCACCAAAACCCTCAAGCAAGAAGAGGAGCTTGCGCAGCGCCGGTACATCGAGAAACTGTCGCCGACCAGTACAAAGCATCCTGCAAGCTTACTATTGTGCCTGTCCAAATTACTAGAAAAATGCCTACTCACGAGCATTACACCATATTTAAGAGAACAAAACTTAACCCCGGCACATCAATTCGATTTCGTGAAAGCCAAGGAACCATCGAGCAAGTCAACCGGATAACTTCAGAAATTCGTACAGCCTTCGAACATCGGGAATAATGTAGTGCGATATTCCTCGATGTCTCTCAGGCATTCGACCGAGTATGCCTTGAAGTAGAGCTTGAAAAATATCTATAAATGGCAGTATCGATATTTTCGATATTTTATCATTATCGTATCGAAAATATCGATATTTTCAAGGAAAGCAAAGTAAATTAAAAAATATATGTTTTAAATGTGTTTTTTACTCGTATTTACTACCGTTACTCGGGGAATAAAAGGGTATATTATTATTATTATTATAATATATATTTTTGTTTGGCTGAGGGGGGAAAATGCCTTCTGCATCGCACACTACCGTCGTAAATGTGGTATATGGGGCTAGCACCCACTAAAAACCCCCGCGCTTCAGGCCTGTGTCCACTTCGGAGGTGGGGCCTCTTGTTCAAGGCAACGCTCTACGGCTCGTCTTTATTGGAGTGCAAATCCATATCGTAATTGATAAGAATTTGCCCACCCAAGAGAGGCGATCCACAGAGCTGCTTTGATGGTCAAGACTACCCATGTATGTTAAATTAAATGTCTTGATTTTTGTTAACGGACAGAAGCATGTCCACCACGTTAGGCTTTAGTGCACAACTTCGCTCGGAAACTATTTGCCCTGCCTTACTGAAAGTCCTTTCAGATTCTGTCGAAGATGCTGGAATACAAAGGTATTTCACGCTTAATGATTTAAGCGGATTCATGCTTTCGCTCTTCGTCTAAAAAAATAATAAATTTATTACTATTTTATTTTCACTATAATCTATATAATTACCCTCCAGTATATTAAGGGATCCATATCTTCCGGCTCATTCGGTACCTCGTAATATTGCCTCACGAGCAATTCCGCTTTCGCTTGGCTGGAATCAATATTTTTCGAACTTTTATCTTCCATAAAACTAAACATTTGATGTGTTTTTCGATTTTACGGTGGTGCGGGAAATTCGCTTACCTTATCGCTGAAATTGGAAATCAGTTCGAACTTTAAAGCTTTCGAGGCAGATTCAAAATTCAATGGATTAAAGAATCGGTCTTTCTTGAATCTGGGGTCAAGCAAAGTCGCGATGTCTGATGTCGCTCCTCATTCTTGAGTAAGACATTATCCCCAACTTTATGCTTATCAATATGGGCTTTATTCCGATCGAATCTTAATTTGTCATATTTCGAATTTTGTTCCATATTGTGCTTAGCTATATTTCTGATTAGATTTACATCAACCACACTCTCGTTTTCAGCAACTGGTACAATATCAAATGGTCTAGCTTCCTTCCCAATTAGTACCTCTATTGGACTAACATTCGTTACCCTATTGGGAGTGCAATTAAGAGCCAGTTGAATTTCGTGCAAAGCGTCCTGCCAAAATCCCTTGCCTGTTTCAACCGCAGTTAGCATAGATTTCAGCGTACTCATCACCCGTTCGACCTGGGATGCATAATTGCCTCGTGAACGTTGTTAACAGCAGACCACCTAAAGGGCTTTGGAATAATAGGAAGACAGTGAGTTTTCCCATGTCTTTGAATTTTCCTATATAGAGTACCACCAAGTAACTCAAAGGTTTTTGCTATATCCACAGGAAGTTCTCCATTGCGCAATTTGGACACGATGGATGATGTTTCTTCATCTCTTTGCTGCTCTGCCAGCAACCAGTTGTCGGTAATCTCTGTCAAGTCTATACGCTTTTCGGTTATACCTTTTGAATTTTTACGATCTTCCAACACTGGTTGTCGAGAGAGAAAGTCTACATGAGCCATTCGATCACCTGGTCTATACTCAATATCGAACTTAAAAACTTTGGTTTTGGAAGCTTTGAGCGAATTACAATTCGTATACACCGTAAATTGACGACCATGCAAGTAATGACGGAAATATTTCACGGAGACATATACTGCGAGCGTTTCCAACTCATATGAGTGGTAGCGTGATTCTGCGGGGCAAGTCCTTTTGCTAAAATACTCGATCATTCGAGGCTTGTTCTCGATCCTATGCAATAAAATGGCCCCGTAACCATCAGTATAATATAGTGAGTACTGGTTCATTGGTCAAGATAGAAATTACTCTTTGTCGTACTTGCTCGTGCTCCGGGTTCCACTTAAACGATATGCTTTTGGAAGTTAATGCATACAGAGGTTTCAACAATTGTGAGAACTGATGGATAAATTGCCTAAAATAAGAAACAAGACCAATAAACTGTCTCAGCTGGGTCAATGCTTTTATTTTCCTTGGATTTTGTCTTATTTCACCTGCCTTAACTTCAAACCCCAAATATTCAACACAGGATTTAAGAAATGAGCACTTGGTGATATTAAAGGAAAGTCCGGCTTTAGTAAGGCTTGCAAAACTACCTCAAGTCTTTCTAAAGCTTCGTATTTGGCACCTGCTACTACCATAACGTCGTACATTTAAACGACGACGTACGAATGAACAAGATCACCTAAAGCACAATTAATAGCTCGTTGAAATACGGAAGGGGCATTCTTTAACCCAATTGGCATGGTAACAAACTTATACTGTCCGTCTGGAGTAGCGAACACTGTTCGTTCTATCGAATTCGGATTCGAATTCGTTTGCCATATATATGCAGGTGAAAAACTTAGCACCACTTAGTCTACCTATCTGGTCCAAAAGAAGTGGCAACGGATACTTGTCAGAAATAGTGTTCAAATTCAGTTCCCTATAATCAACGCAGAGACGGTCAGTTCCATTTTTCTTCTTAACAAGAAGCATCGGGCTTGCAAAGTGGGAGGAGCTTGGTCTTATAATTTTCGCATCCAACAGCTGTTTAATAGACATTTGCACTTATTTTTCTTCCACGCTCAATCTGTAAGGTCGTCTCTGAACTGTCTTGTTTGGATCGATCAGTCGAATCTCTAGCTGCCCCGTAGTTACGTGACTTTGTGGAATACAGTTTATAAACGAACCAGAATAATTTTGAAGCAATGATATTAGCCTATCCCTATCTAAACCACTTAGATCGGTATCAAAATTGGCCAAATCGGGAACACAGTCTGAAGTCAAGACAGGCCATACAGATTTTTCATTAAACATTGAAAGT
>JBAMCF010000048.1:0-15119 GCA_037075285.1 Drosophila lutescens | reverse complement strand
AGGTTACGTATTGCTGTAGTATAGCTTTAGTAGTATAGAAGTTACGGCTTTCCGAATTTTAGCTATTTATAGCTGTTTTCCCTCTAAACTAGCGGGTTTTTCCAAAAGTGGTAGAACAAAAGTTTTTTATATCGATGTGATGAACGTCATATCAAATTTTCAGAACTTAAAAAACATGTTTTGGACAAACTGACAAACAGAATTAAATTTTCATTTTGGGAAGAAGAAGAAAATCTTATTTTGGCTATAACTTTTGAACGGAGCGTCGGATTTTATCATATGACCCCTCATTCGACGGGTATTTTCAATAGGAAAACTACTAAAACATTTCGAGGGGGCATTTATCCCCACCGGCCCCAACAGATCCAAATTTCTAAAAAATAGATGTAGTCTATACTATAGATGTAGTCTATACTGACTTTGCTAAAGCCTTTGAAAAAGTCTGTCATACCGCTTTATTAGCTAAGCTTCAAAAAATGGGATTCCATTCTCTAATCTTAGATTGGATTGGGTCGTACCTAACCAATAGAGAATACAGAGTGGAAAATAATGGGGTTTTTTCGAACTCGTATGTGGCAACATCTGGCCTCCCTCAAGGAAGTGCCTTGGGGCCCTTTCTATTCATTTTATTTATAAATGATATAAGTAATTTTATACACGACTCTGAGTTTCTATTATTTGCAGATGACCTCAAATTGTTCAAGTCCGTTAACTCAACTTCAGACTGTTTACTTCTTCAGAATGACATAAATAGAGTAGGTAATTGGTGCTCCCGTAATATGCTCCCGTTAAATTTTTCAAAATGCTTCTCAGTAAGATACAGCAAGCGTATAAATAATGTTATCTGCTCGTACTCAATTAACTCTCACCTCCTTGCCACAAAAAACGAGTGCCTGTATTTAGGAATTGTTTTTGATTCTAAATTTCTCTTCGTTGAACACATTAACTACATCATTCCTAAAGCATATGCCATGTACGGGTTCATTAAGCGCAACACAACTCACTTCTCTAACCCATACACCAAGCTTACCCTATTCTTCTCATTTGTTCGTTCCTAATTAGAATATGCGGCATTTGTTTGGAACCCCACAGGACTTGTCTATATCCGTCGGGTAGAGCGAGTGCGAAAGCTTTTCCTCCGTTTCGCCCTTCAAAGCCTCCGATTCCGCGATCCCACCCCTTCCTATGCTGCTAGGTGTCGTCTGGTACAGCTTGCAACACTACAAGATCGTAGGCGGGTAATTGCGCTGCTTTTTATATTAGACCTACTTTCCGCGATCCCACCCCTTCCTATGCTGCTAGGTGTCGTCTGGTACAGCTTGCAACACTACAAGATCGTAGGCGGGTAATTGCGCTGCTTTTTATATTAGACCTACTTTCTGGCAAAATTGATTGCCCTATTTTGCTAAATATTATTAGCCTATCCGTGCCTAGTAGGGCTCTAAGAACTGCTGAACCTTTTTTTATCCCTACATACGCTCTAAATGAGCCTATTTATCGAGCTTTACATCTCTTCAACAGTCTGCCACTTAGCATGCGATTGGACCCAAGTTCGTCCAGAGATAGCAATAAGAAGGCCCTGTTATTATATTTTTCTAGATTTAGTAATTAGTTAAGAGTTAGTCAAGTAGCCAGTAAAGGACATGAAGTCTGTTGGCGAAATAAATAAATAAATAAATAAATACGACACTGGTTATTTTTTTAAAGACAGGTGTTGTTCTGGACTTAAAACTTGAATTTGACTGCTAACTAAAAAGGTTTGTGCAATATTGTTCTTCGGGTTGGACTCCACAATATTGCACAATTGCACATTGACCGTATTGGGTCGGTACAAAAAATGTCTTCTTTTGGCCTTCGTAGTTTGAACTAAGATCCAAACGTAAGTACCAGCGAATAATACTATTGCTTAATTTCCCTATTTTTGGGAAACGTAGAAAAATGGTTGGTACTATTCTATTCCCAATGTTCAAGCATGACCTTTTAAGATGCTTAATATCTGAAAAACAATGCAGAAAACGGCTCAGAACTGTTTGAGTTAGCTGCCTACCAGTTACCAAGTCGTGGTTTTGAGAACAACTTGATCAAAATTAGTTGCTTTTAACGACAATATCTCCTTATTGGGGGTGTCACAGAAATCTTTTCCAACCGTACATCAATGTACAAAACCAATCTTCTTTGGTTTTCTGTGACACCGCATATATCTTAAATTATTGCTTTATCTCAAAAATTTCAAAAATGACTAACCAGAAAAGCACGAAGTACATTTTTATACACGTTACTCGTAGAAAAAAGGGTATATTGTATTCGTGCAAAAGTATGCAACAGGTAGAAGGAAGCGTTTCCGACCCTATAGAGTATATATATTCTAAATCAGGGTCACTAGCCGAGTCGATATTTAAAAAGGCCTGGCGGCCACAACTTTAAAAATTAAGTAAAAGTATAAATGTAATTTTTTTTGTTTTTATCGAAATGTTCTATCGAAATGCAGAATAAAATTTTTAAATCGGACAATCCATTTAAAAGTTTTGAGCAAAAATTGAAAAAGCCACTAGATGGCGCTGACGTCTGCGTATCTCCATCTCCCTCGCACTCCCTTTAGCTGATAGTCGAAATACTCGACTATAGCGTTCTCTCAAGTTTTTTTAATACTCTCGGATCGAAAAAATGTTACAAAAAAAAACTTTTTTTGAATTTTTTATTTTTGGAATTTAAATTCAATTTAAAGTATTTTGCTTAAGGAGTAGATGCTAATATGTGTAAAAAATAAATGATAAATCAGTTCCTAACTTTTTAAGTTATCGTGATTATCGTGACACACCCGGTCACAGAAATCTTTTCCAACCGAAATTTGTTTTAGATATATCGTACATCAATACACAAAACCAACAGTCCGGGGCTGAAAGAGATTTCTGTGACACCCCGTAAATGACCGATTGATTTTAAGTTTTTGGAACAAACAAACTTAAACTGAAGCCATTATCAACGCGATTGCTTCGTAACTATTTAAAACCATTGAAATGGTAAGAGTGTGGTAAAATGGTAATGGTGGTTAAATCTAATACATTTTATAATCAGCCCTTACGATTATCTAAATGGAATAAATTGCATTCAAGACTGCGATGCTCTTTGAATTTAAAAGTATCTTTTATCAAATGTAATATTCAAAGTTATTACATGATTATGAATTCCACTAAAAAATTTTCATGAGTACACTACCCGTACTGACTATATTTGCTTTGTTCTTTATCTGATGTCGTCCTGTTTTCTTAAACCAATAACTCACCAATGGATGGGGCGTCAGTTGTCGGCAGGAATCAGCAAATCAATTTACAAATAGAGCAACGAGACAACATAACAACATGTTTCATGTTTTCTTCTGCCCTTCTCCGTTTTAGCAACATAACTAAATTAAGGGACCACGCGGCAGACACACAGACGCCATCGCAGAACTAGAAACTCCGTTGGGTAGTGCAGGTGCATGGATAATAAAGACTCACAAAAGTATTTAACAATTTATGAAAAACAACAATTCCCCACTATGTGAAAATATTATTATTCACTATTTGCCAGGGAAGAACACACCAGATCTCGAAACCAGGTACGACACTTTGCGAATAAGGATGCGGATGCGATTCCGTAGACCGACGACATCCGAACAGAAAGGCAGCCTTTATCCAGCTTGGGCCTTAAAAAGGTGACTGAAAGCCAAGAATCGTGGCTCTGAAATCGAGCTCTGCACTCTGTTAGCACTTAGCAGCGACGTTTCCCGAAGCATCCCGTCGTGAAAGTCGCTTCGGCTGCGGCATGTTAAAAAGATAAACAAATGTTGCGGTTGGCCGTGATCTATGTTAGCTAACAGATGCTCAATGCTCCCGCTGCGGGATAACAGCATTTGCCAGCTCCAAAAACAGCGATATGACCCTTTTAATGTACTTTTCGTTCTCCAACTAATGCGGCTAGCTACACTTTATGTTTATCATGTGTGAGGAAAATGGGGGAAAAGTTAAGGGTCACAGAAATGCAATTCGTCAATATGGAGCCTAAATGTACATATGAGAAAAACAAGAAAATATAGTGGTGCTTTATAAATTCAGTGAAGTATAGCTTACCAAATGTATAACATTTTTAAGTTTTGTTTTGATTACTTTTATATTTTATTGTATTAAATAAGTCGG
This sequence comes from Drosophila lutescens, assembly GCA_037075285.1. Taxonomy (NCBI): domain Eukaryota; kingdom Metazoa; phylum Arthropoda; class Insecta; order Diptera; family Drosophilidae; genus Drosophila; species Drosophila lutescens. The sequence continues at coordinate 10,944 of JBAMCF010000048.1, read as the reverse complement.
ATTTTTTCAAGTTTTCAATACCTTTGATATCAAAATTGAATTCTTTTATAGCAAACAATTCTGCACAATGTACGAATATCAAAAGCAAATTAATTGTATATTTTGTAAGCATAATCCATTAAAAAATAAAATACTTTCTTCAAAACGTTTCTGCCAGTTAAATTTGTTTAGTTGTTAAAAATACTTTTAATCCATAAGACAACTGAAATAACTGTAGTAGGGAATTTATAAATCCAAACTTACATTTTGCCTCTTGTATCTGTAAAAGTAAATTTCTCATTTCTCCACCGTACTGAAACATGTTTTTCAGAACGTTTTTCATCCATTAACATTTCCCCTTATTACCCCTGATAAAGCTCACGGCAGAATCAAATCCTGGATCCCAAAAGCATTAACTTTGCAGGTCCAAAAAAGCTTTAAGACGCTTTCCAAGCTCCTGTCACATAACCCGTTCTTTTCCAAATCAGCTGACTTTCAAAAGTCTCTGCACCATTTCCCACCCACCCAGATGGACAAACAGAAACACCGTCACTAGGCTTCCCAAGCGTTTTTAGCGGGTCGTCAGTTACTGACGTCGACACACGGCAACATGCAAATCAGTTACGTGCAGTGCTAGTGGGTGAGTGCAGTTGCGATTAAAAGGGTTCCAGAGTCTAAACACAATTATAAATCCCAGGGGAAGCAGAGCACGAGCCCTGACCAGCAGGCCCTTAATACGAGGAGAAAGAGCGAGGCTCCATGAAGACGACAAAGTAACGTGAAATGCCGTGAAGTGCAGACACACCGAAACCACACCGGCGGCAGTAGCAGTCTTTTCCATGGGTTCATGTCTTGGCAGCTGTGCTACAGCTGCCTCCGCACCCGCGCAATCCGCCAGCACTTCGATGGCTCACTGCGCCACCAACTCGACGTCCTCAGCGTCGTCTTCCTCCACGTCCTGGGTGACCAACAGATGGCTTTGGTGAGCAAGACTAGTTAACAAAAACTTCATTTTATTGACTTTGTTTGCGCGCAAAACCTCTTAGCAGTTTTCTAACTGGTTAATCAATACGAACTGGCGGGTTGGCTTTGGGCGTTCCGCTATTACAATCGACCGTTACCGTTACCCAGAAGGGTTAACGGCCTAAAACTATGCAACACCCGCTGGTTACCACCAAACAATGGTCCAATTTTTGTTCTATACACTTTTTTACTATTCCCACACAGAGAAAATTAATTGATATGTTCTCGAAAATGTAGCATGAAATATTAATACTTACTTTAAGTGCAAAATATTTACTCTCAGTACAAATATTCAAAAAAAAAATTATACCTAAATTAAGAATATCTGTCCCTCACTAACAAAAATTTTCTCAAACTGAGTACAAACTCATTTAATGGAGTTATTTGGCATAAATTTATGGAGTACTGCCAAACGCTCAAATTGAGAAAAAAAACAAGAGAGAACGCTATAGTCGAGGCACTCGACTAAGTACTTATGTACTTACTACTAATACTACGAATTATTGGGATTTTTATACCCTTGTAGAGGGTATTATGATTTCAGTCAGACACCATAAAGTATATATATTTTTGATCAGCATCACTAGACGAGTCGATCTAGCTATGTCCGTCTGTCCGTCTGTCTGTCCGTTTCTACGCGAACTAGTCTCTCAGTTTTTAAGCTATCGGGATGATCCGGATCGGACAACTATATCTTATAGCTTCCATAGGAAGGATCGGCAAAGTAATCGAAAAAAAATGAAGCTTCCATGTTTTTTAACGTAACGTTATTTTAATAATTCTGAATTTCGAATTTAATTTTATGAAAATCGGACGACTATATCATATAGCTGCCATAGGAACGATCGGAAATTAATTGGAAATAAATGATAGCTTTAGTTGGTTTTTATTGTAATCTCTTTTACTCTGGGTAGAGGTGGAGAAAAGATCGCTGTAAAAATCGATAGATCGATTTAAAATATTTTGAAAACATCGATGTTTTCTCGAAAAACATCGATGTTTTTTTGAAGTAAAAATCAAATTTTGTTACGTTTTCCGAGCTGAACTGGTCAGAGATATTTGTAAAATTAAAAACAAAATGCTCAGACATATGAACACATGCATTCAGAATATAAATGGAAAACTAATTTCTAAAGCATGCATTGTACAGGCGCGACTAAGGAAAACTGCAAGACCTCATCTCCGAAACGGAAACGGGAAGGCTCCAGTGTTTGGCAGCAATTCAAAAGATCTGAGGTTAAGGCCATTGGGTAATACTCTAGATTAGCGGACTTACCCCCGAAATTCGCGAAAAACTATCCTCGATGGACCGCGATTTCTTTCTAGATCTGAGATCGCTGAGATCTCGGAAACTATAAAAGCTAAAGGATTGGTATTTGGCATGAAGATTCTTGGAGTTCCTACGCAGCGCAAGTTTGTTTCAAAAAGGTGCCAGCCAGTTTTTAAAAATTTCAATATTTCGGAAAAGTACAAATGCAGTTTTATTGTGTTTATCAATACCTATCGAAATTTTTCAAATCGGACCATTCGTTAAAAAGTTATGCGTGTTCAAAGTTTCTATCTCCATCTCCCTCGCACTCCCTTTACCTGAGTAACGGGTATCTGATTGTCGGGGCACCCGACTATAGCGTGCTCTCTTGTTTTTATATGTGTAAAAGTAAATGCAAATATACGCCAATCCAATTGAAATGTCAATTTTTAGTCAAAACCATCGAAAAACATAGATGTTTTTTGACATAAACATCGAAAACATCGATGTTCCCAAAAATCGATATTTCTCCACCTCTAACTCTGGGATATGACTCTTTTTCAATATGTCAGAATTTCGAATTAAATTTAAAAACAATCGGACGACAATATTTTATAGACGCCAAGGAACGAAAGAAAAAATAATACGAAATTTAACAATTTGTAATTTATTGGGTTGGCAAGAAAGTCATGTCGTTTTTTGTTCAATATTTTCAAAGATGATTTATTTATGTCAGGACTTACAATTAATCAATTATGTATTGGCCGTTTTGTTCGATCACTAATGACCATCTCTCGGGCAGCTGCATAATTCCGCGCTCGAAGAACTTTTGGTCTTTTCCAGCAAATAATCGAGACAAGTGGTTTTCGACAGCCTCATCTGAATCAAAGTTTTTACCATTCAAAGAGTTTTGAAGAGAGCGAAACAAATGGTAATCTGAAGGTGCTAAGTGCGGACTATAATTTTAATTAATTATTAATTTTTGCCGAGTGACCAAAGATGTGTGGGGCCTAGCGTTGTCATGGTGAAAGACTATACCCTTGCGATTAGCTAGTGCCGGCTCCTTTTCTTTAATTTCCGCCAAATTGGATAGCTGGCGACAGTACACATCTGAATTGATGGTTTCATTCCGTTCTTAGCAGCTCAAAGTGCACTACACCCTTCCAATTCCACCAAACAGACAGCATAACTTTACTCTGATGGATATCGGCCTTTGATGTGGCTTGGGCTGGCTCATCTTTCTTGCTCCATGATCTTTTTTGTTGGACATTATTGTAAACAAGAGAGAACGCTATAGTCGGGTGCCCCGACAATCAGATACCCGTTACTCAGGTAAAGGAAGTGCGAGGGAGATGGAGATAGAAACACGCATAACTTTTTAACGAATTGTCCGATTTGAAAAATGTCTTCTACATTTCGATAGGTATTGATAAACACAATAAAACTGCATTTTTACTTTTCCGAAATATTGAAATTTTTCAAATATAATATAAGCGATTGTGAGCGTTACAGGGGGCGTCGCACCCTTTTGAAACAAACTTGCGCTGCGTAGGAACTCCAAGAATCTTCATGCCAAATACCAATCCTCTAGCTTTTATAGTTTCCGAGATCTCAGCGTTCATACGGACAGACAGACAGACGGACATGGCTATATCGACTCGGCTAGTGACCCTTATCAAGAATATATATACTTTATAGGGTCGGAAACGCTTCTTTCTACCCGTTACATACTTTTGCACGAAAACAATATACCCTTATACTCTACGAGTAACGGGTATAAAAATACCCCTTTAACGAGGTAAAAAACTAGTGACGATCGCACCTTGAACATACAAAAGTTCTGATATCAACATTTGTGAAGAAAAATTATTACACTCGTCATTAAATGCACTTTCTACAATTTTCTCATTCGGCCCGCCCTAGCAAACTATTCCAGCCTTTTTCTTTATCCCTCTTCACAGGCATTTTCTATTGCAGCGTGCCGAAGAGGAAAATTTTAGAAAGTGTATTTTGACGAGTGTAATAATTTTTCGTCACTAGTTTTTCCAAAAGTCGTAAAACAAAAGTTTCCTATATGAAACTGCTTAAAACAATTTAAATGATTCCATGACCCTAAAATACAGTTTGGATACGCAAATACAAAACAAGAAAGGAAGCTAGCTTCGGCAAGCCGAAGCTTATATACCCTTGCAGATCATTCTATTAATTTACAAAACGCAAAAATGTTAAATTTCCTATTATTTCACATTAATTTTTTGATCGTTCCTATGGCAGCTATATGATGTAGTAGTTCGCTATTGATAAAATTAAAATCGAAATTCAAAAACATTTAAAAAGAGTCACATCCCAGAGTAGAAGAGAATACAATAAAAACCAACGAAGCAATAATTTATTTCCTATTATATTCCCATTAATTATTTTATCGTTCCTATGGCAGCAATATGATATAGTCGTCCGATTTTGATAAAAATTTATTCGAAATTCAGAATTAGATACAAAATGGTATTTCCAAAAGTAGGAGGTGATATGTTCAAAAACACCCAAGATATAATTTTTTTTACATTTTTTTCCCGACTATTTCTATGGGAGCTATATGATATAGTTGTCCGATCCGGCTCGTTCCGACTTATATAGTACCTGCAATAGATATAAGACTTTTGGGAAAGTTTTAGCCCGATAGCTTTAAAACTGAGAGACTAGTTTGCGTAGAAACAGACGGACAGACGGACAGACGGACCGACGGACAGACGGACAGACGGACATGGCTAGATCGACTCGTCTAGTGATGCTGATCAAGAATATATATACTTTATGGGGTCGGAAACGTCTCCTTCACTGCGTTGCAAACTTCTGACTGAAATCATAATACCCTCTGCAAGGGTATAAAAAGACAGCTATATGATATAGTAGTTCGATATTGATAAAATTAAAATCGAAATTCGAAAACATTTAATAAGACTCATATCCCAGAGTAGAAGAGAATACAATAAAAGTCAACGAAGCAATAATTTATTTCCTATTATATTCCCATTAATTTTTGGATCGTTTCTATGGCAGCTATATGATATAGTCGTCCGATTTTAAAAAAAATTTATTCGAAATTCAGAATTAGATAAAAAATGGCATTTCCAAAAGTAGGAGGCTCTAGGTTCAAAAACACCCAAGATATAATTTTTTTTACATTTTTTTCCCGACTATTTCTATGGGAGCTATATGATATAGTTGTCCGATCCGGCTCGTTCCGACTTATATAGTACCTGCAATAGATATAAGACTTTTGGGAAAGTTTTAGCCCGATAGCTTTAAAACTGAGAGACTAGTTTGCGTAGAAACAGACGGACAGACGGACAGACGGACCGACGGACAGACGGACAGACGGACATGGCTAGATCGACTCGTCTAGTGATGCTGATCAAGAATATATATACTTTATGGGGTCGGAAACGTCTCCTTCACTGCGTTGCAAACTTCTGACTGAAATCATAATACCCTCTGCAAGGGTATAAAAAGACAGCTATATGATATAGTAGTTCGATATTGATAAAATTAAAATCGAAATTCGAAAACATTTAATAAGACTCATATCCCAGAGTAGAAGAGAATACAATAAAAGTCAACGAAGCAATAATTTATTTCCTATTATATTCCCATTAATTTTTGGATCGTTTCTATGGCAGCTATATGATATAGTCGTCCGATTTTAAAAAAAATTTATTCGAAATTCAGAATTAGATAAAAAATGGCATTTCCAAAAGTAGGAGGCTCTAGGTTCAAAAACACCCAAGATAAATTTTTTTTGCATTTTTTCCCCCGATTATTCCTATGGGAGCTATATGATATAGTTGTCCGATCCGGCTCGTTCCGACTTATATACTACCTGCAATAGATAGAAGACTTTTGGGAAAGTTTTAGCCCGATAGCTTTAAAACTGAGAGACTAGTTTGCGTAGAAACAGACGGACAGACGGACAGACGGACGGACAGACGGACAGACGGACAGACGGACATGGCTAAATCGACTCGTCTAGTGATGCTGATCAAGAATATATATACTTTATGGGGTCGGAAACGTCTCCTTCACTGCGTTGCAAACTTCTGACTGAAATCATAATACCCTCTGCAAGGGTATAAAAATACAAAATACAAAATTTAGGCATCGTTAATTGTTGTCAGCTGGCAAAATCGGCTATTTTCGTTTCTAAATAACTTTTAAACGTGACTTTTTACAAAAATATGTTATATACCAAATTTTAGGGAATCTCAAGGGCTATATAGTTTAAAGTTTAAAAGGAAATGGTTAGAGCCGTATTTGAGAAAAATAAAAAAAAGCTAAAAATAAAGTTAAAACAAGAGAGAACGCTATATTCGGGTGCCCCGACTATCAGATACCCGTTACTCAGCTAAAGGGACTGCGAGGGAGATGGAGATATAAACTTTGATCAGCATTAACTTTTTAACGAATGGTCCGATTTAAAAAATTTCTTCTACATTTCGATAGGTATTGATAAGCACAACAAAACTGCATTTTTACTTTTCCAAAATATTCAAATTTTTAAAATCGCACAATAGCGATTGTGGGCGTTAGAGGAGGCGTGGCACCTTTTTGAAACAAACTTGCGCTGCGAGGAACTCCTAGAATCTGCATGCAAAATGCCAATCTTCTAGCTTTTATAGTTTCCGAGATCTCAGCGTTCATACAGACAGACGGACAGACAGACAGACAGACAGACATGGCTAGATCGTTTCGGCTAGTGATCCTGATCAAGAATATATATACTTTACAGGGTCGGAAACGCTTCCTTCTACCTGTTACATACTTTTGCACGAATACAATATACCCTTTTACTCTACGAGTAACGGGTATAAAAACAAGTCTGTACACTCAAAAAAAAATAGCCCTGAATTTTAGAAAATCGCCATACTTTTTAAGCCAAAGGCAGCTAGCCTTGACTTTTAGAAAAAAAATTTCTAAAAAACAGAAAAAAAAATTTCTTAAATTCCAAAGTTGAATAAGAAGAAGAAAATAAAAATCGGGGAATCGGGAATTATGCAGGTTACTCCCCTCTGACGGTGTTTGTTGGTTCCCGTTTCGCAACTTATGTTTTTAAACACATAGCTGACGTAACGATGTACGTACTTAAAAACACCTTTAGTTTCATATTATAACTGAAATAATAACTGAAATTATTAAATTACTTACAAATGATAAATTTAAAAATCAAATAACTTACCATCTTGAGAAAAACATCTTAGTCAAACACTCTACTAGCTGCGCCAGGGAAGCATCACGTGAGGCGCTGTACAAAGTACATTCACATTTTGTTCTCTTGGGTTCAGGGTTTATACTCTTGTTTAGCCATTTATGTGTGTGTTAGATTACCTAAATCTTAGTTTGTATTAAAATATACATATTATTGAGTTAAAAAAAAATAAAAAGACGCAACAAATTTCCGCCTCGACGTGGGATTGAACACACACTTCCGAATATAAGCGCACAAAAAAAATAATCCCCTCGCTTTAAACCCCTAGGCTACCGATTGTGGCGATTTTCTAAGATGTAAGGCGATTTTTTCTGAGCTGATCTAATCTATTTTTTAGAAAAATATTTCTGAAAAATAGAATTGTTTTCTGAATTTCAAGGCGATTATCAAAGTATGGCGATTTTCTAAAATTCAGGGCGATTTTTTTTCTGAGTGTAGCTTAAGTATTTCGAAAGTTATGGGCTTAGGAAATTTATCCATTTATAGCTGTTTTCCCGCTAAACTAGCGAGTTTTTCCAAAAGTGGTAGAACTAATGTTTCTTATGTCGAGATGTTTAACACCATATAAAATGTCCAGGACTTTAAACCAACGTTTTGCGTCACACTGACAAACAGAATTAAATTTTCATTTTGTAAAGAAGAAGGAAACCTTCTTTTGGGTATAACCCTTGAACGGAGCATCGGATTTTATCATATGACCCCTCATTTTCAATAGGAACACAACTAAAACATTGCGAGGTGGCATTTATCTCCACCGGCCCCAACAGCTCAAAATTTCAAAATTTTTACTTTCACGCTTTCACCGCCCTCTCTCCCAAATCAATTGAAATTGATTAAGTCTTGGTATGCAATCCTGTTAGTTTTTGCGATACAACTTTATATACAACTTTCCCTACCTCTTCAGCCTCCATATCGCTAACTAATATACCACCGTGGTAGCTTTACATCGTCTTAAATGTGCGCGCAGTGGCTCTATTATCGAAAATATTTGAAAACGCCCAACCAATATGCGTATTGCAATTGGTTGTCGATGAATCAGAATCTAGCAAAGAACTTAAACCTTTTACACCTGAAAAAAAATCTAAAATTCTCCTTTAGCAGCCAGACATGAAGTGAAGGCATAAATTGAAATCTCCTAACACTAAATTATTACTATTTAAAAATGTGTGCCGCTGAAATAGCTCCTTAAACTCTGTTTCAACTACTACCTAAAGATGGCAAACTCGAACACTGGAGAGGCTAAATTTGTGGAATTAGTCAGAAAGCGGCCACTTGAACAAAGACTAAGGGCCGTTTTTCGTCCGCCCTGCAAAGTAAAATTTAGCTAATGGAAGGATAAATTTGTCCCGGTGGCAAATCGATTTTCGTTTTCTCGTCCGTCATTTAAAACTCAAATAAAAGGAGCACTAATTTGAGACTAGGTGGCAACCCCACATCAGAAGTGTTAACTAATTGTCAAAAATTATTCGAAAAACTATCGAAAAATACCATAAAACAGTCATACTAACAGCTGCTGATATAAACAACATTTCAAACTAATAAAAAAACAATGTCGGCAGAAAAGAAGTTTCGCGGTAAAAATTATACCGATGAACAGAAGACCATCCTTGTAGAACTGGTTTCGGAGAACAAAAACATATTAGAAAACAAGAAGTCTGACGCCGTCACCTGGAAACAAAAGGAACAGGCTTGGAAGGATTTAGCGGAACTCTGTGCCGCCAAGACTGGCGTAAGCCGCCACTACAAAGCCCTTCGGGAAATGTTTACAACCCTAAAGAGAAAGTCGAAGGCAGAGCTAGCGCAGGAAAAGGCGGAATGCTACTGAACAGGTGGAGGACCTTCGGGCAGTGTTTTGATTATATGGAATTACATAGTTAAACCAAATGAATGCTCCTTCTTCTTTACTTTAGATTCAAGTCGCAAAAACAATTTTTTGCAAAACAAATAGTGCCGTGCTTTTACACAAGCGAAACCTTTTAACAAATTACACAGGTCAACAAAATGGACTTTATTAACAAGAGTAGGGTCTTGCAAAAAAAAAATTTCGATTTTTTTTTAAATTTTTTTTCTTGTAGATTAACATCTTAAGATTATACAAAAAAAGTTTTAAGTCAATCGGACAAAAAGTTTAGAAGTTATGCTAAAACTGGTACCCTAACCTCTAAGACTTTAGGTACGTAAGTGCATCTTTAAGTGCGTTTTTCTCGAAACCACGTTTTGAAAGTCCGTGTTCATTGGCATTTCTAAACGGCTTAACCGATCGTTTTCAAATTTGTCGCATATTTTTCTGCATTAAAAAAACCCGACCCCTGGGAAACGTTTTTTTTTTATTTTTTTACTTTAAATATTTTATTTTTAAGCCGAAAGTCAATTTTTTTAGGTGAAAAACGCATTTTTGACTTTGGACTTTCAAAAAAAAATTCTTAAAAATAAAAAATTAAAAAAAGGGCTTCCCAGGGGGCGGGTTTTTTAATTCTTAAGCGAATTGTAAAAACAAAATGGAAATCGGATCATTTTTAGCGGAGGTACAGTGAACACCGCAAAACGCCTTTTTTTTAATAGTGTTCCAGCAATCGCTTTGCCACCGATATATTAGCCGATACTATCGGCTATAAAAATTAGTGGATATTATTTAAATGACACTTAATAATATACAAAAGGTTTGAATTAAATCCATCCAACCAGTTTTTATAGAAAAAATCGCAAAGTTAGTCGATTTTTTTGGTGCCAAAGACTAACTAATTTCGGTTTTTAGGCGTGTATTTTTATTTGTATTTTTTTGTATTTTTTTGTGTGTTTTTTGCATTTTTCCAACTTTTTCAACTTTGACGAGGTGTAGCTTCTAAACTAATGACTGGAAATCAATGCTGTATATAAGAAAGTTGAAGGGCATTATATTACCTGTAAAATGAGTCATCAATGACCACTATCGGTTTATCAGAACTCAAGATAGAAAATAAAAAAAACCCAAAAACGTTTTTTACACTTTAAAAAAAAATTTACACCATAAAAAAAATTTTAAGTGCCCAATTCTTAATCAGAGAGATGTACTTAACCGGAAAATTAGGGTTGCCTTCGATGAGGAAGAGGTCGATTTTATTTTGTAAAATGGTGTAATTGAACATAAGGTATTGTTAAAAAGAAGCCAGCTTTTGCTTTTACGTCAAAAAATACTTTAGAGGTAATGTTTCCCTTAAACATTACTAGAAATGAAGAAAGGTATTTAATTAAAGGACATTGTATGCCTTCATTAAGAAGGAATTTTATATTGACTTTTTTAGCTAGACTCGAAAGTTGTAATAAGGATCCTAATAGCTTTTGATATATATGTGCAGAATTCGTATCTAAAATTTATAGAACCCCTTTAAAGGAAAATTTGCGAATGCTATACTCCGCATATTTCAATTTTAAAGTGAAGGAAAATAAACCATGA
>JBAMCF010000047.1:0-65822 GCA_037075285.1 Drosophila lutescens | reverse complement strand
CACCATTTATAAAAAAAGACTGCAGACCCAATTGATGGGCGATTTTCCGACTGATCGAGCCTCTTTTTCCAGGCCATTTACTTACACCGGCGTCGATTACGCCGGCCCCTTTGAGGTAAAAAACTATACAGGGAGAGCTTGTCTCATCACTAAGGGATATGTTTGTGTGTTTGTGTGCTTTTCTACGAAGGCCATCCATTTGGAACCAACCTCCGACCTTACAACTGAGAAGTTCCTAGCAGCGTTTGCGCGTTTTGTAGCTAGAAGAGGTTGTCCTCAGCGGGTCCATTCCGACAACGGTAAAACCTTTGTTGGTGCCTCAAGTCTTATTTCCCGTGACTTTACGCAAGCACTAAAGGAGTCAGTGACTGATGCGTATAGCCATCAGGGACTCGTGTGGCGTTTCATACCCCCAGGAGCTCCTCATATGGGAGGCCTGTGGGAGGCAGGAGTAAAGAGTTTTAAAACGCTGTTTTACAAATCCACGTCCGCTCGCAAGTATACATTCGAAGAGCTTTCCACGCTTCTGGCAAAGATTGAAGCCTGCCTTAATTCCAGACCACTCTCTCCAATGTCAGAGGACCCGACAGACTTGCTGGCACTGACGCCAGGCCATTTTCTGACCGGGGGTCCGTTGCTTTCCACGGCGGAGCCTGAAATTAAAGGCGAAGCCAAGTCAATTATAAATCGATGGCAACATCTCAAGGCCCAGCATCAACAATTTAGTTCGCGATGGAAAGAAGAGTATCTAAAGGAACTCCACAAGCGCAACAAGTGGCTAAGTCCATCCAGAAATCTACAAGTCGACGATATGGTAGTCATCAAGGACGATAACTTGCCATCAAATGACTGGCAGCTCGGCAGAATCGTAGCTGCTATCCCAGGAGCTGATACTAGAGTACGCGTCGTAGATATTCTTACTTCTCGTGGAACCATCCAACGTCCGGTCCACAAACTAGTACATCTTCCTATGGAGGACAAGGCAATCTCCGCACTTCCGCAATAATAACTTCTGTCCTCATTCTAGTACTTCTTCCTATGGAGGCCAAGGCAACCTCCGCTTTCCAAAAATAGTGCCTTCTGTCCTTATGTTTCAAAATCCGTTCAAAATTGATACTAAATTCGTTTATCATTTTATTATACCAGCATCAAAACCATGGCTCCACGTCCTCGCAGCGCCCAAACTTTGGACGACAGACGTTCACGAGGTACTCGATCCTACCGCTGCCGAGTCTGTCGGGGAATCCATCCTCTACGGAAGTGTACCCGCTTCCTCAGGCTCAGCACGGAGAAGCGGCTCCGCACCGTCCTCATAAACAAATATTGTGCGAATTGCCTGGCCCATCAACACTCCGGGGGGCAATGTCGCAGTGGCGACACGTGCAAAAAGTGCGGGCAGAACCATCACACGCTGCTCCACCTGCACGAGATGTCCGGGACACGTCGCCAGCCGCCGTCCACGACACGTCGCCAATCGCCGTCCCCGACACGTCGCCAATCGCCGTCCCCGACACGTCGCCAATCGCCGTCCCCGCCACGTCGCCAATCGCCGACCTCGCAACATCGCGAATCGACCGCTCGGGCATCAAGGGCAGTCTCGCGATCTCCTTCGCCATCGGCAAGGGAAGCACGGACACCGGTCCGACGTCCAGCGTCAGCAGCAACTCCATCAGTGGCGGCTCTCCTGCAGCATCAGAGCCTCCACATTCTTCCGACGGCCATTGTGTTGCTGGAGTCTGGGGCCACCACCTTCGAGACGGCCGCGTTGATCGACCCTTGCACTCCCGTCAGCACCATCGACCGCTCCCTGGCAACTGCGTTCAAGTTGCCCACGACGACAGTGAGAGGCGAGGAAGTCTGCTCGACGACAATCCGGTCGAGAACGGGCGATTTCCAAATCGACGTGCTGCTGAAGATCAGCCCAAGTCTGCGCATACGTACCCCGATCCGCGCGCTAAGCGATTCCATGAGAGCCCAGTTTGATGACATCTGTCTGGCCGATGAGCAGTTCCATCGCCCAGCAACAGTCTCGCTGGTGTTGGGCTCGGACGTATACCCCGACGTGATCAGGCCCGGGTTCCTAAACATACGTGATGGGCTGCCCGTCGCACAGGGCACGGTCTTTGGATGGGTCGTGTCTGGAGCATGCAGACACGCCTAAGGATTATTCCTTTGCTACGTTCGCCCTCGCAAGGGGGGGGAGAATGTTCACGCCAAATAGGCGCCCCCAGCCCCGGCCAGTTTTCCCTTCAACCGCCCCTGGAGCCTTGACAGTCGAGAGAGCAGTTCTTCCAGATCGCTCGCATCTCGCTCTCTCGCACTGTTAAGTGTCTCCACTCCGCTCTCCAAGCGGCTCTTGGAACTTCCTCTCGGTAGTGTTAAGTTAGTTCTAATTTACCAGTGTAAACGACCCGTACGCAAGTGGAGTCAATAAATCGTGGAGTATATTTTATAAAGTGAACCGAAAACATTTCGACCGTTTTTTTGCATGACTTCTCGGGATCGGTATCACCACGCACCCCCCTATTGGAAAAGCCCGCCCCCCGACATTTCACTACTTATATTAGAGTTTTACACTTATATCTAACATTTAATACAATTAACAATAAAAATTGACGGTTTACATAATTGTTGAAGATTTAAATTTAATTAGTTTTGTTATTTTATTATAAATTTAATTTTAATTGGTACTTTGCGATTTTAAAAATGTAAATAATTTGTCCCTAAATTGCGTCGTGCTATCAATTGTTTTAAGACGTTGTGGCAACTCGTTCCACAATCGAATAGTGTGAATAAAAAATTGGCGATCCGAGGATGCTAGCTTATGTTTAATGTTAATAATATTTCGGGTTCTTGTCGAGGTGCCAAATTTCAATTTTTCATATAAATAACTGGGTTCTTTGGTTTTTATAATTTTATGTAAAAGAATGAGATTTCTGGCATTACTCCAGGATTTAAAATTAAAGCCATGTATGCTATTGGCAAATGACGTGATGTGTTCCCCTCGTTTAATATTGAATACGTATCTGGCTATGTTATTAAATGCAATGTTTAACTTGTGTTGCGAGGCACTGTCACAATGACCGAAAATCTCTATTCCGTAGCACAATGTTGGTAGGAGGTAAGATTTTGCTATCATAAGTCTTATGGATGTTGGTAAGAAATGTTGCGACAAATAAAGTTGCCTAAGTTGGCCATATGATCTCCCCACAGATTTTACAACATGTGTTCTCCATGACAAATTGGAATTCATTGTAATGCCAAGATTAGCCACCTGTTCTACATAGAAGATCGGAGAATTACCAATACGTAAATTTGGGAGATTACGGATGATTGAAGATTTTTTACTTATAACGATACACTTACATTTAGACGGATTAAGTGAGAGACCATTGTTTGTTGCCCACTTACTAACATTTGACAATTCAACGTTACATATATCTACACAGTCTAATATTCTTCCTATAGGACAGCTAACATACATTTGAACGTCGTCAGCATACAAGTGGACATTACAGTTAGACAATACAGTTGGTAGATCGTTTATATACATTGAAAACAAAAGTGGACCTAACACAGAGCCTTGGGGCACGCCACGCTTTAGTAAAAGTGGTTCTGAATATCCAATTTCAGTAAAAACAGCTTGCATTCTACCACTCAAGTATGATGATATGAGTTTAACAGCGGGTCCAGAAAAGTTGAAGAATTTTAAAAGTTTTGTACATAGAATTTCGTGGTTAACCGTGTCAAATGCTTTGCTGAAGTCCAATAATGTTAAAAATGTAATCTGGTTACTGTCAAGTTTCTGTCTGATGTTCTCGGTTATATCTAATATCGCAGTTGTACAGCTTCTAAATTTTCGAAAACCAGATTGGTTATTGCACATTAACGAATTTTGGCCTAAGAACAAATTAATCTGTTGTGCCATTAATTGTTCAAAGACCTTAGAAAGAAATGGCAGAATAGATATCGGTCTGTATTCATCATTGGCTTTGGGGACGGGAATAATTTTTGCCATTTTCCAAATATTAGGAAAACAGGCAGTCCAGGTGCAGTTCAGCGAGCCGCAACGGCTTGCTTTTCACAAGCTGCGTAACATTCTAGCTTCCGAGGAGGTCATCCTCAGGTATCCCAACTATAAAAAAGCATTTGATCTAACGACAGATGCCTTAGCTTAGGGCATTGGCGCAGTCCTATCCCAAGAGGGACGGCCCATTACCATGATCTCGAGAACCCTAAAGGACAGAGAGATCAATTATGCCACCAATGAAAGGGATTTGCTAGCAATAGTTTGGGCATTGGCCAAATTACGTCACTATTTATATGCAGCGAAAGATATCAACATCTTTACTGACCATCAATCACTGACCTTCGCGGTATCGGAAACCAATCCGAATGCAAAGATCAAACGGTGGAAAGCTCGCATCGACGAGTCCGGCGCCAGAATTTTTTACAAGCCCGGCAAGGAAAACCTCGTTGCGGATGCCCTCTCAAGACAGCAACTTAACGTTCTGGGAGAGGAAGAAGCCTTTTCAAGTGCGGCCACGATTCACAGTGAGCTGTCACTGACCCACACAATTGAGGCAACGGATAAGCCCTTAAATTGCTTCCAAAACCAGATAACTCTGGAGGAAGCTCGCTTTCCGCAAAAACGCCGCTTTGTCCTCTTTGGAAACAAGAGACGGCATGCGATCAGCTTCTCCTGCAAAGAGTCATTAGCTCGCAGATTTAATTGTTCCTAAAGGCGTAAACGCCATCCATTGCGATTTGCACACACTCGCAATGATACAGGACCAACTGGTACGCCAATTTCCAGCCACAAAATTTGTGTATTGTAAAAATCGTGTAACGGACATTTTCGCAGTCCCGGAGAGGCGGGAAATTCTGTCCACTGAACACAACAGGGCTCACAGGTCGGCCCAAGAGAATGTGAAGCAGGTACTCTCCGAGTACTACTTCCCGAAAATGGCCAAGCTAGCTAGCGAAATCGTCGCTAACTGCAAAACATGTGCTAAAGCTAAATATGACAGGCATCCCAAAAAGCAGGAGCTTGGGGAAACACCAATCCCGTCCCAGGTTGGGGAGATATTACACATAGACATCTTCTCATCGGATAAAAAATATTTTCTTACATCCATTGACAAATTCTCAAAATTTGCGATGGTCCAGCCAATCCCCTCTAGAACCATAGAGGACATTAAACCAGCACTGCTACAACTCTTAAATGTTTTCCCAAAAGCCAAGGTCATATTTTGTGACAACGAACCAAATGGAAAACCATTTCGGCGTGAGCATCTCGAATGCACCGCCCCTCCACAGTGTCTCAAACGGACAAGTGGAACGTTTCCACAGCACGCTAATAGAGCTTGCTAGATGCCTTAAAATTGATAAAGGCATCTGTGACGCCGTCGAACTAATCTTGCTGGCCACAGCCAGATACAATAAATCTATCCATTCGGTCATCGACAAAAGGCCAGCCGACGTAATTCAAACACAGTCGAATCAACCACAGTATGAGATTCAGGATAAGATAAAAATTGCCCAGGACAAGCTCAGGAACAGGGAAAATGCTGCCCGACAGAACAGGGTGTTCGAAGTTGTTGAAAAAGTCCTGGTAAAATCCAACAGGCGGCTAGGCAACAAACTCTCACCATTGTGTCAAGAGAAGATTGTGGAAGCGGACATGGGGACCACAGTCCTCATCAAGGGGAGTGTGGTCCACAAAGACAACATCAAATAAAAAAAAGTTTTTTACCTTCTCTTTTTCCTTTTTGCCACTTGGCACAGATTTTACTAGCTTTAAGCATAGCTGATAAAATACTTTTTTAAGGTTAAGTTAATTTCCGTTGGTGGTGGGCAACCTTGTCATGAACAAAAATATATCTCCGAATTCATTCCACAGGTCCAAAATCATCCCAATCCTCTTCTCCTTAACCATGGCGTCGGCGCACATCACCGACTTTTCACAAGCCAAGTACATCCCCATTATTGACGGTCGAATACTAGTGTGGGAGGAATTGGCATTCGTTAGACATTCAGCGAACCTTTCAGAGTATAGGCTCCTAGTAGAAAAAACAGAAAATATGAGCGATGTGTTCCCCCAGTCACACATGAAGAAACTTTTGAATGTGGACACAGCTCACCTTCGCAACCTGCTCGACTCGTTAGGCGTGCACCACAGGGTAGCCAGGAATTTAAACTTTTAAGGATCAATGTTAAAGGTCGTAGCAGGAACTCCGGGCGCCGGGGATTTAGAAATAATTAAATTCACAGAAACACAATTAATCTATTCAAATTCAATAGAAAAATGGAAATAAATACCAGAATACAAAGTCAAAGTAATGAATTAACGTCAACCGTAAATCAAATCCTGAAAGTGGCAAAGAGTTCACAAGTGGATTGCTCTCCAGAAACCGAATGTTAACAATGGAACTTCAAAATTTAATGATGGCAATCTCGCTTGGTAAAGTAAACATAGTCAGCCCAAACATATTAGATCACGCAGACCTAGAAAGTATTTGGATGGAGGAGCCCACCGACACTCCTATAAATGATATTTTGTCCGTAGCGTCCGTGAAAATTCTCCAGTCTGTTAACATATTGCACTTCATTATTAAATTCGCAAAATTTAAGTTAGCATGTAGGTAGGTAGGTAGGTAGAAGTGGTGAGGTCCCCTCTGAGGACCTCCAAGTAGAGCTGAGCTCCGAAGCCCCATCTTCATAGCTTGCGCGCCAATGGCCCAATGGCCTGTGATGAGTGCCGTGATCCTTCTAATATCCCTTTTACTTTTGGTTATTAGCACTCGAGTTCTCTTGCTATTGATGGTTGGCCAGCAGAGTTTTGATCTCCTGAGACCCTGCTTTTCCGACCAACTTTTACTAGCTTGTATTTTGTAGTGTTCGTGAATCCTTGCTTGGACTGTATTAGACTAGTTGTATAGGAGTCGTCTGCCGACCCCATTCGTGCAAGTTCATCCGCCTTTTCGTTTCCTGGTATATCATTGTGCCCTGGCACCCATGTTATCTGTACATGGTTGTTTGTTGCTAGTATGCTAAGAGCCGACTTACAATCGGCTACTAGTGTCGAGTTGGATCTTGCTGCTGCGAGAGATTTGATAGCCGCTTGGCTATCAGAGTATATCCTTACCTTGGTCTTCCTGAGGCATTGCTGAATCGAAAGCTTGGCTGCTTCTAAAATAGCAAGTACCTCAGCCTGAAAAACTGTCGCTGATTCTGGGAGGTGGAATTTCGATTCTATCCCCCAGCTTTCAGCGAAAATTCCAGCCCCTACACCACAGTCCATCTTGGAGCCGTCAGTGTAGAGTGATACCTCATCTTGTCAGGTTACTCTGTCATTCTCCCAGTTTTCCCTCGTTGGAAAGGTAGTCGTAAATCCGTTTCCAAATCTTATCTCCGCTGTCATATAATCCGTTTTGTTCTTTGCCAGATAGTTGCTGTCCTCTAAGATACGGCAGTGCCCTGTGTGGTAGCCTTTCCAGCATTTACTTGCCTTCAGTCTGGCCGCACTCTGCGCTGCAGTATCCTTTATGAAAAGTTCTATCGGCATTATATCCAGAATAGTGTTCAACGCGGCAGCCGGGCATGATCTTAATGCCCCTGTAGCTCCTGCGTAAGCTGATCTCTGTATTCTTGTCAGCTTGGTAATATTGTATGCCCTTGTCAGGGCTGGCCACCAGACTAGTGCCCCGTATGTGAGGATTGGCCTTACCACTGCTGTTACACAGCAGCCATAATATTATCTTAGGGTGTATACCCCAGTTTTTGCCAAACATTTTCCTTCACGAGTAGAATGCTATGCTGGCCTTTCTTACTCGTTCCGTGATGTTCAGTTTCCACGAGAGCTTCGGGTCTAGTATCACTCCTAGATACTTAGCCTTACCCGATAGCTCGAGTTCGATTCCATCTATTTTTGGTTTGCTGTATGTTGGGATCTTTGTTCTTCGCGTGAAGAGCATCAGTTCGGTTTTACTCGGGTTTATACCTAGTCCGCAGGTTTTTGCCCATTCATTGAGTCGGGTAAGGGCCCCCGTCATTATGTTACTAATGACATCTGGGAATGGTCCTGATACTAGCAACACTACGTCGTCTGCGTAGGCTACTACTTTTACTCCTCCGCTATTGAGTTCTCTCAATATGTCGTTCATGTTGATGAGCCAGAGCAGTGGCGATAGAACCCCGCCCTGAGGTGTGCCTCTCTTCACAAAGCGTGTGAGGTAAGTGCCACTCAGTTCGGCTGTTATCGTCCTGTTCGTGAGCATAACTCCGATCCAAGCTCTGATATCTCCTTCAATGCCGATCGAGTTGAGGGAGCTCAGTATGGATTCGGCGTTTACATTATTGAACGCACCTTCTATATCTAAGAAGGTGGCCATTGTATATTGGTTAAAATTTAGCGATTTTTCTATGTGGCAGACTACTTCGTGTAGTGCCGTTTCTGTCGATCTGCCCTTTCGGTACGCATGCTGAGCGTCCGATAGATGCTGCTTCTCGGTGTTTTCCCGGATATGAATATCGATCATTCGTTCCAGCGTTTTCATTAGGAAGGAGGTAAGGCTGATCGGCCTGTAATCCTTTGCTAGGATATGACCTCTTCTTCCTGGTTTTGGTATAAATACAACTTTGGCTTCTTTCCATAGAAGCGGTATGTGTGTTAGTCTGATGCAAGCCATGTAAATGGCTTGCAGCCACCTACTGATGCTGACCTGTGTTGCTTGAAGCATTGCCGGGAAAATGCCGTCTGGCCCCGGACTCTTATATTTATCGAAAGAGTTTATCGCCCATTTGATTCTTTCAATGGTTATGATATCCCTTGTGTGTGTTGGTTGATGAGCCCTCTGACCTTCAGTAGGTGCTGGCTTTTCTCGAAGGTTGCCTGGAAAGTGTGTATCCACTAGTGTCTCTAGGGATTCTTCCACTGTTGTAGTCGCTGATCCGTCTTGTTTGTGTAATAGAGTTGGGCTGTTATACCCTTTAGCAAGGACCTTGCTTAGTCTAGCCGAGTCTTTTATACCTTCTAGCGATTCGCAGTAAGTCCTCCAAGAGTCTTTCTTGGCTGCGTATATCGCTTTTTTGTATGCTTTTTGTGCTTCTTTGTATGGCTCCCATTCCTTGGTAGCATAGCTGGAGTTATAGGCTTTTCTTGCCCTCTTTCTCAAAGTGCAAAGCTCTTTGGTCCACCACAAAGGGTGTTGTTTCTTAGAGTATGAAACCTTGCAAGTTTCCTTATATGCATTGTTTAGAATGTTTGTTAGGTCCTCTACTTCCTTGTCCAGGGTCGTCGTAGAGGTTTGTACCCGTATTCTTCTGTTGCTAACTTTCGAGTAGACAATCTTACCGAATTTGTCCCAGTTTGTTCTACGGGGGTTACGTTTCGGTTCCGGTTTGCTAATCGGAATCGAAATTTCGAAGAAAATGTACCTGTGATCTGAAAAGGAATTTTGTTTCGACACTATCCACTTTTCAACCTTATATCTACTAAATTCTGTCTGTAAAGTGAGGTCTAACACCTCTTCCCATCCCTGAAATTCCCTTGTGCTTGGGAATATAAAGGTGGGTGTGTTACCTCTATTACATATGGTGATGTTGCGGCAGATAATATTATCAAAAAGAGACTCACCCCTTTCGTTGGTTTCCGAGCTTCCCCATAGTGTGTGCCTCGCGTTAGCGTCGCATCCGAGCACCAGGGTCGTCTTAGTATCTTCCGCCCATTGCAGCAGCTTGATGACTGGCTCAGGTGGAGCCGGTTCATCATGGGCCATGTAGGATGAGGCTATCACCATCGATGTCCCATCCGCCGCCACGAATCTGGCAACTGCTAGATCCGGTGTGCTAAGATTGGGGCATAGAAGTGCGTTATAGTTATTCTTTATAATAATACCTGCTCTCGGCCTACCTGTCGAGTTATTATAAAAGAGTGTATATCCTTGTTGTGTTAGACCTGAGATTTGTCTGTCTCGAGTCCATGGTTCTTGAACGATGCCTATGTCAATGTTCCTCTCACTGAGAAGAACTGCAAGATTGGCTGAAGCATGCGTGCTGCGCTTCAGGTTAATCTGCACGACTTTAGGCATCGGTGTTGGGTGTTACGTCTGGGGTCTTGTCGTCGATGACCAGGTCATCCAACAGCTTGTTGGTGACATCGACCTCCTCGAGAACATCATCCGGCTCTGCCAGGAAGACCTTGATCTTGGCCTTCCGTAGGCCGTACCGGATGGTGTAGTCGGCCTTCTCAAGCTGCGGCAGGCAGCGCTGGTTGATAAGGAAGAGGAACGGCTGGCTCGTCTTCATCTCCTTCTCTACTTTAAGTATCGCCCAGTCCTCTGTGTGCACTTCTGGGTTCTGAGCCCTCAGCAGCGACAGCACCTTTCCTTGGTCAGTCTGCTCCTTTGGCAACCAAATGCGAGCCCGCGGCCTCCTTGGAATCTCCCTGGCGTGGACGAGCCTAATGCTAAGGCCGTCCCATGCATTTCCAATCTTGGCTATGCATTCCGCCAGGAAGGTCCTTGAGAACGAGTCATCGCACTTGATCACCCGGTGCCCCTTGACGATGTCCGACGAGTCGAAGGAGGGGATCGGACCATCTGGCACGGCTGATAGCCTTTCTGCTATCATGTCGGCCACCTTGACCTCGATCGCCTCCCACTTCTCCGACAGCAGGCGTCCGTCGTCGTGCAGGTCGTCCACCAGTGCCATCGCGAGGCTGTCTCTGGCTACGTCGCTGAATTCCTTGGCCTTCTTCACAAAGGAGGTCGGTCTTGGCCTCCCCTGAGCGTCCTTTGCCCGTTTGGGTGCGCTCACGCTTGCCTCGTGCGAGCGGTCCCTCTTTGTGTTGGTTTCAGTGGCCTCCGGGCGCGTCCTCATGTATTCCTCGAAGTCTGCGATCTCCGCAAGGCATCGAGTTTTGTCCTCCGCATCGCGCTGGTCAGTCTTGCCCTCTGCCTCATTCTTGGCCGAGAATAAAACGAGCCCGACTGACCTTGGCCTTGCGCTGCTGAAGCAGTAACAGTGGCTGCCTTGCTGGTACCCGGCTGGGTTCCGCTGTTGTGTGGGTTGATGTTCTTTGTGTCTAGTGGGGTGCTGGTCTTAGCAGCCCCTTCCGTTCCCATCGGAGCCGGAGCACCCTGGCTGGGTGTTCGCGGCCCTTCCTCGATGGTAGCGGAATCGGTTTGGGGTTTAACCTCCCCCGTGAGGTCCGAAGCTACGGTGTTAGGTTTCATTTTCAATACATAATCGCCCGCGTTGCTCGACCAGGCAAGCGCGGCGGGCCTGAGGGTTGTTGGGGCTCTATGAAAAAGTCGACCGTGACTCCGCCCCAAAGCCACGGCAAGGCCACTTCCGACCCAGGGTTGCCCGGCCCTGGGAAGGCTCCGTTAAAACACAGCTGGACTTACCCCTCAGCTGCAAACCTGAAAGTCAGTGGGCACGGGTCGCTTGACACGCCTGACTTGAGGGTAGGCACTTTAAAGACCTACCCAGGTCCGCCCGACTACGATTCGTCAGCATCCATAGTCATAGCTAGACTATGGACCTGCTTCCAGCCGCCCTCACGGGGAGAGTATAGTCGCACTACCATCGGTGCACACAGTTACGGCAGGGGACGAGTCCCCCGTTGGTCCCCCTGTGTACCCGACGGCTGACGGCCAAGTTAGCATGTAAGAAGATTACAATGTTCCCGGTTGCACATAACAATGTGATGCTAAGGTTAGTGGATAATATAATAGCAGAATGCAATGGGGAAATGTATGCGATCCAGAATTGCTCCACAACACCAGGAGTCACTTTCTGCCGACTATCCGCGAAGACCACATGCGCCCGAGAACTCCATGCAGGGTGGCCAGGAGTTTAAACTTTTAAGGATCAATGTTAAAAGTCGTAGCAGGAACTCCGGGCGCCGGGGATTTAGAAAGAACTAAATTCACAGAAACACAATTAATCAATTCAAACAATAGACAAATGGAAATAAATACCAGAATACGAAGTCAAATTAATGAATTAACGGCAACCGTAAATCAAATCCTGAATGTGGCAAAGAGTTCAGAAGTGGACACTGGTCATCTATATGAAACATTGCTCTCCAGAAACCGAATGTTAACAATGGAACTTCAAAATTTAATGATGGCAATCTCGCTTGCTAAAGTAAACATAGTCAGCCCAAACATATTAGATCACGCAGACCTAGAGAGTATTTGGATGGAGGAGCCCACCGACACTCCTATAAAAGATATTTTGTCCGTAGCGTCCGTGAAAATTCTCCAGTCTGTTAACATATTGCACTTCATTATTAAATTCGCAAAAATTAAGTTAGCATGTAAGAAGATTACAATGTTCCCGGTAGCACATAATAATGTAATGCTAAGGCTAGTGGATAATGTAATAGCAGAACGCAATGGGGAAATGTATGCGATCCAGAATTGCTCCACAGCACCAGGAGTCACTTTCTGCCGACTATCAGCGAAGACCACATGCGCCCGAGAACTCCATGCAGGTGGAGTTGTGCACTGCGAGACCCAACCAAGCGATTTACATCCGATCACTTATGTCGATGAGGGAATTATGATCATCAATGATCAATCAGCGTAGGTACGAGTAGACAACGGAACAAGCGTCTGGATACACGGGACGCATCTCGTCAGCTTTAGTGAGCGCGTCACAGTAAACGAAACCCTGGTTTTGAACCAAAACTCCGCCCAGAAGAGGACTCCGGGGGTGGCAAGCTCACCCTCACTGAACATCACCATCACTCAAAATACTCTGAGCCTCCCCTACCTTCACCGCTTGAGTGAACGTAACCTGGAATACATTCAGAAGCTTGGAAATAAAATCAACACCAATCAGACACACATGGTAGCGCTAATTACAGGAGTAATATGGTGCGCATTGATTTGTATCGGCCTAACCTACATGCGACTCACCGGTGCCAGAAGATCTGCGGTCCAACTAAGGAGGGTGCTCGCCGAAATAGGGTCGGCCGATGGCGGCCTCAATCTTGAGGGGGAGTAGTTAACTAAGTAGCTAACCGGACTGAGGCAATGACCGAATGTCCGAAACCCAGCGGCGGCCAAAACCGCTGACGCGGCATTTGGCCGGATGCTCGTGCATAGCCGGCAAACACAGCATATTTGCGTGGCCGCTATGAATTTAATTTTTTGTTAACTCTAAATCAGTTCGCTTCAAGCTATGTAAGAATAAAGAACAGAAGTTCTAAAGCTTTGAAAAACTCCGGCAACCGCCGTTAGATCTCTCTCATTTTTGCGCTGTCTGAGTCTCTAGGCCAGCAGGCGAAGGGGGCAAGTGCCCTCCACCATAAGTCGTCCTAATCAGCTATTGTGAAGGCCTTGCCATCCGGCTCTGACTGCAGCGAGGGATCCCCGATCTCCACATACGTGGAACAAGATAAGGCCCCCTCCTCTCCCGCACTACCGAGTCTGCGAATTGGCTTCAAAGTTAATCACCAATACGCACTGTGGCCATCGATGGTGGCACAGGTTTTAACAATTCATTTGATGTTTTGCTATCCCTTTTTGAAGGGCCCGTAAATAATCATTGTTTTTTAAACAAAAAAATCATGGTCAAAGAACAATCCTAGAAAAAAACCAACTATACCAGTTTTTTAAACAAAACGAGAGAGAACGCTATAGTCGGGTTGGTGTCCCGACTATCTAATACCCGTCACTCAGCTAAAGGGAGTGCGAACGCTGTACTCGGGTTGGTGTCCCGACTTTCTAATAATCGTAACTCAGCTAAAGGGAGTGCAAGTGAGATAGATATATAAACAATTTTGATTGCGTATAACTTTTTAATGAATGGTCCGATTTGAAAAATATCTTCTACATTTCGATAGGTATTAATAAACACTATAAAATTGCGTTTATATATTTTTAAAATCTTAAAAGATGTGGCCTCCAGACACATTTGAAAATCGTTTATGGCGATGGTGGGCGTTAGGGGGGTGTGGCACCTCGATGAAACAAACTTGCGCTGCGTAGGAAGCTCAAGAATATGTGTGTGAAATCTCAACCCTCTAGCTTTTATAGTTTCCGAGATCTCAGCGTTCATACAGACGGACAGACAGACGGACAGACAGACGGACAGACAGACAGACAGACAGACGGACAGACGGACATGGCTATATCGACTCGGCTAGTGACCCTGATCAAGAATATATATACTTTATAGGGTCGGAAACGCTTCCTTCTCCCTGTTACATACATTTGCACGAATAAAATATACCCTTTTACTCTACGAGTAACGGGTATAATTATTTTTTGAGTTTTATTTTCCGTCGAGCATTTAATTAAATTCCCAATCCATTGCCATTCAAGGCTAGAGACAATATGCTAAACAAATTTTTTTGTGAAAAAAAATTGATAAGATAGGAATTTGATGAAACTTCAAATGTATTGTACAAAAATTTCCATTTGAAAACAGTACTTCGTCCAAAACAAAGCAACAAATTGTCAAAATATGGATTGAGTTAGTTGAGTTCGTAATTCAATTTCAAATCGATTAGCGTTCAAATCTAGAAAATAAACTTGTTTCCTTAAAAAAAAATTGCTTCAAAATATAGAGGGCTAACAACCAAAATGATAATTTCTCCTGTCTCCTAATTTTAAAAAATGTATGCATTAGTATTGCCTTTAAGTGGACATTTTTGAATAGAATGAAAAAGGAAGATAAATTACGCTGGATTTTAATTCTTCGGTCCTTAAAAAAATTCCTGTTGATATTGGCCTTGCTACCTCGCTCTACCTTTTTCCCTTTGTTAATTGTGCCTGTATTTTCAAAACGAAATTTTAAAACTATTTAAACCGATTTATGCTTACTTATTTTAAAGATGTTATTTCTTGATAATTAATTAATTATAATTACCTAAGAATGTAGCAAAGGTAATTTTATGCATATAGGTAGCGAAAAGATAAATAAAAACCAAATACTCTGGGCGATTTTGCTACCCGGAGGTTTGTGGAAGGTATCCACAGTAGACAACTCTTATAAGGAAAAGAAATATTTATGCGAGCAATGCTTTGCTTTATGTATTTGAGTAACTTTAGAAAAGACATCAAGAAAATCAATTCGATATTACTGCACTTAACCATTAATTTTTTGTTTCAGTATTTTTGTTTTCATTACTTTTTCCCTTGGATTAAAATAATATTAATAACTAGCAGGGTCGGTAGCCCGCAGCTTCGCCTGCGGAAACTAAAATTTAAAATTAAGCATCTTTGCTAATTATTTTAAAATTTAAAAATGTCCAATTTTTAGCCTATAAACCGAGGAAAGATTTTATCAGAACTGTTTTCCTTAAATTCCGTAAAAACAACAGTATTTTGTCCTATGCAAACTACTTAAGAAAAATACAAAAATGGACAAAAAAAAACCATTATGTGTTTTTTTAAATCGTTCTAAAATTCTTATGGATTGTTCGCATAAGTTATCAGATGGACATAATAGAAACAAACAAATTGGTTTTTCGACACAAATCCTTACTCTAAATTTCTTTAAAACCTTAGTACTTTGTCCAAAACATATTGTTTTAAAAAATAAAATGTCATACTCTGCTGAGCATGTAATTGAATTCCCAATCTATTGCCATTCAAGCCCAGAAACATTAAACTAAACAACATTTTTTGAGAACAAAATTGATAAGACACGATTTTGATGAAATTTACATGTTAACCATATTAAACTCTTTTTCAATTTCGGAGTGTTTTGACTATTGCTGTCTCGCTCTTACCCAGATTAATTTATGGATTTTTTCCGTATGAATGAAGAGTACAAAAAAAAACAAGAAAGGAAGCTAGCTTCGGCCAGCCGAAGCTTATATACCCTTGCAGATCATTCCTATTAATTTACAAATCGCATAAATGTTAAATTTCCTATTATTTCTCTTATTTCCGATCGTTCCTATGGCAGCTATATGATATAGTAGTTCGATTTTGATAAAATTAAAATCGAAATTCGGAAATATTTAAAAAGAGTCATATCCCAGAGTAGAAGTGAATACAATAAAAACCAACGGAGCAATAATTTATTTCCTATTATATTCCCATTAATTTTCCGATCGTTCCTATGGCAGCTATATGATATAGTCGTCCGATTTTGATAAAAATTTTTTCGAAATTCATAAATAATTAAAAACTAATATTCCCAAGATTAGAAGGTAATACTTTAAAAAACACCGAAGCTAGAATTTTTTTTAACGTTTTTTTTCCGATCCTTCCTATGGGAGCTATAGGATATAGTTGTCCGATCCGGTCGGTTCCGACTTATATACTACCTGCAATAGAAAGAAGACTTTTAGGAAAGTTTCATCCCGATAGCTTAAAAACTGAGAGACTAGTTTGCGTAGAAACAGACAGACGGACAGACGGACGGACAGACGGACATGGCTAGATCGACTCGTCTAGTAATGCTGATCAAGAATATATATACTTTACTAGCTATACCCGGAGCGACTTCGTTCGCTTAAAATTAGTTTGGAGTACGGTTGTCAGGACTTTATGTTTTCTTATTAGCGCGTTTTTTTAAAACCTTTGTGTAAAACCCTTTTTAGAAGATCCTTCAGGAGCGAGAATCAGAAGGCTACTGGCAGAGCTATATAATAAATGAATGTGATCAATGTAAAAGTATTGAATTTGTATACATTCTATCAGTTACAATACTATCAATGCAATTTTAATTTGCGTACAAATGTACACTTGTTTGTAAATTGTTTCAAATTTGTTGTTTTGAATGAAACGAAAACATTTGTACACACACGAAAAGATTGGCATCTCATACAAAAATAGCGAAGTAACTTATTATTTTCCGATTCCACATTTGATTGATAATTATTAATTTTAAGCTCGACAAATTTTGCATTGGCTGAAAGGAAATTAATGATTTTATTTGTATTTAAGCACATTATCTACTTTCAAGTAGAAACATACACACAAATTGTGTGTATGCATGTATTGTACATGTATTGTAAATATAAGCAAATCAAATATACAAATCCAAATATACAAATGTACATACGTATTTGATCAAAAGTTCGAATCTTAAGATTAATAATTAACTTGGAAACATTTTGTCTTTGCTTACAGAATTTGTAGTAATTTTTTATTTTCTTCCTTGGTGGAAATAAAATAAGGCTCTTACTTCTGCTACAAAATGACAAATATTTTTTTAAAAATAAAACCTAAGCATTTGATCCACAGGACTGACTATTGATCGAAAATCATATTGATCGGAACAGCAGCTTAAGTTTTTAAAATCCAAAACAAATTTTAACTTAAATTGCCCCATTCCACACAGCACTACCCCTCCCCCTCGTCCGTTTCCTTGGGTGTTGCTCTCTCGGCCGTCGCTCTCTTGGCATCCGCTCTCTGGGTTTCGCTCTCTCGGCAGGCTCCCACAAAATGCAACGCAATAACTTAGAAAATCTATATAAATTCGTTAAAAATACTTAAAAAAATGTTAAAAACTTGAAAAATAAAACTTAAGCATTTGGGCCATAGAATAACTAATGATCCAAAAATCATCTTGATCGGAGCAGCGGTTTAGATTTTTAAAATTGAAAAGTTAATTTTAAATGTAGCCCCCAAATTATGGGGGATATCGAAATTTCTTTTAGATTTCTAATTAGGCCTTTTCAAGACCTAAAATTCTGCAAAATCCAAATTTCGAAATTCCAACCACTTTAGGAGTTGAGCTTAAGTACATCTAATTCTTTTTTGCTCTAAATATGGATGTTGGAGCTGTTTGGGGCCACTTGGGGGACATGTCGGATCTTAGTGGGCGCCTACTCCCCCAATGAAATACTGTGCAAAAATTTGGCTGCTGTAGCTCTTAAGGTTTGGGCTGTGGTCGTATCCCCTTAAAAATCGGTCTTTCATTTTATAATCTTTAGAGATGGGGTCGGAAACGTCTCCTTCACTGCGTTGCAAACTTCTGACTGAAATCATAATACCCTCTGCAAGGGTATAAAAGTTGTTTTGTCAAATATGGATTATCACGCCGCGTTGAGTTCATAATTAAATTCCAAATCGTTTAGCGTTTAAATCTAGAAAATTAATTTGATTTCTTAAAAAAATGAAAAAAATTACATTAAGATATGTATACATATTTAAGAAATTTAAGAAATTTGAGGGATTATTTGTAATGTTAGTTCGCTTTGAAATGTTACAACCTATCCAAAATGTGATGGGAAATGCATCTTTCCACAGTTTAAAAAAATGATTGTCTCCAATTCTTATTTTAAACAAGAGAGAACGCTATATTCGGGTGCCCCGACTATCAGATACCCGTTACTCAGCTAAAGAGAGTGCGAGGGAGATGGAGATATAAACTTTGATCAGCACTAACTTTTTAACGAATGGTCCGATTTAAAAAATTTCTTCTACATTTCGATAGGTATTGATAAGCACAACAAAACTGAATTTTTACTTTTCCAAAATATTTAAATTTTTAAAATCGCACATTCCGTATGAATGAAGAGTACAAAAAAAAAGTTCTTTTGTCAAATATGGATTATAACGCCGCGTTGAGTTCATAATTAAATTCCAAATCGTTTAGCGTTTAAATCTAGAAAATTAATTTGATTTCTTAAAAAAATGAAAAAAATTACATTAAGATATGTATACATATTTAAGAAATTTAAGAAATTTGAGGGATTATTTGTAATGTTAGTTCGCTTTGAAATGTTACAACGTTTTTTTTCCGATCCTTCCTATGGGAGCTATAGGATATAGTTGTCCGATCCGGTCGGTTCCGACTTATATACTACCTGCAATAGAAAGAAGACTTTTAGGAAAGTTTCATCCCGATAGCTTAAAAACTGAGAGACTAGTTTGCGTAGAAACAGACAGACGGACAGACGGACGGACAGACGGACATGGCTAGATCGACTCGTCTAGTGATGCTGATCAAGAATATATATACTTTACTAGCTATACCCGGAGCGACTTCGTTCGCTTAAAATTAGTTTTGGAGTACGGTTGTCAGGACTTTATGTTTTCTTATTAGCGCGTTTTTTTAAAACCTTTGTGTAAAACCCTTTTTAGAAGATCCTTCAGGAGCGAGAATCAGAAGGCTACTGGCAGAGCTATATAATAAATGAATGTGATCAATGTAAAAGTATTGAATTTGTATACATTCTTTTCCAAAATATTTAAATTTTTAAAATCGCACATTCCGTATGAATGAAGAGTACAAAAAAAAAGTTCTTTTGTCAAATATGGATTATAACGCCGCGTTGAGTTCATAATTAAATTCCAAATCGTTTAGCGTTTAAATCTAGAAAATTAATTTGATTTCTTAAAAAAATGAAAAAAATTACATTAAGATATGTATACATATTTAAGAAATTTAAGAAATTTGAGGGATTATTTGTAATGTTAGTTCGCTTTGAAATGTTACAACCTATCCAAAATGTGATGGGAAATGCATCTTTCCACAGTTTAAAAAAATGATTGTCTCCAATTCTTATTTTAAACAAGAGAGAACGCTATATTCGGGTGCCCCGACTATCAGATACCCGTTACTCAGCTAAAGAGAGTGCGAGGGAGATGGAGATATAAACTTTGATCAGCACTAACTTTTTAACGAATGGTCCGATTTAAAAAATTTCTTCTACATTTCGATAGGTATTGATAAGCACAACAAAACTGAATTTTTACTTTTCCAAAATATTTAAATTTTTAAAATCGCACATTCCGTATGAATGAAGAGTACAAAACAAAAGTTGTTTTGTCAAATATGGATTATAACGCCGCGTTGAGTTCATAATTAAATTCCAAATCGTTTAGCGTTTAAATCTAGAAAATTAATTTGATTTCTTAAAAAAATGAAAAAAATTACATTAAGATATGTATACATATTTAAGAAATTTAAGAAATTTGAGGGATTATTTGTAATGTGAGTTCGCTTTGAAATGTTACAACCTATCCAAAATGTGATGGGAAATAACTCATTCCACAGTTTAAAAAAATGATTGTCTCCAATTCTTATTTTAAACAAGAGAGAACGCTATATTCGGGTGCCCCGACTATCAGATACCCGTTACTCAGCTACAGAGAGTGCGAGGGAGATGGAGATATAAACTTTGATCAGCACTAACTTTTTAACGAATGGTCCGATTTAAAAAATTTCTTCTACATTTCGATAGGTATTGATAAGCACAACAAAACTGCATTTTTACTTTTCCAAAATATTTAAATTGTTGGCGTTAGAGGGGGTGTGGAAGAAATTTTTCAAATCGGGCCATTCGTTAAAAAGTTACGCGTGATCAAAGTTTCTATCTCCATCTCACTCGCACTCCCTTTGCCTGAGTAACGGGTATATGATAGTCGGGGCACCCGACTATAACGTTCTTTCTTGTTTTTGTTTATCAAAGACGAAATTTTAAAGCTATTTAAGCAAAATTGTGTTTTCTTCTTTTTTTATTTATTTATTTTTTAGCGATTAACTGCTAACTTAGACTTGAACAATAAAACTAACAATTAGGCATTAAATGCGGTAAACAATAATAAATTTACATATTAGAATTTAGGTAATTGTAAATTTTACACGGTAAAGAACTTATAGTTACATTAGGGGAGAGGATATCAGATAAAGTATTGTAATTGTGGCAAAGAACACGAAAAGGTTCGTGTTGAGCGTAGTTAGACCTACATATTGGCAAGCGCAAAGGTCGAAACGTACGTGTAAATCTTGAAGGAACCGTGAGATCAATATAGGAAAGGAGAGTTTGTGAATCAACTAAACCGAGAAGAAGCTTATGAACAAACATAACGCCAATACAAATTCGTCGATGATATAAAGAAGGCATGTCAATTAATTGTAGCCTACTTCGGTAAGGTGGCAATAATCTACCAGAGTCCCAATTTAAATTACGCAATGCAAAAATTAAAAATTGCTTTTGAACAGATTCAATAATAGCCTGTTGTTCCATGTATTGTGGGCTCCAAACACAAGAACAATACACCAAAATCGGACGCACTAACGATACATACAGAGTCTTAGTAGTAAATGGGTCATCAAATTCCTTGGCCCATCGTTTTATAAATGCTAAGACACCCTTGGCCTTGTTTACCATGGCTGCAATATGATTATTGAAACACAGTTTGTGATCAAAAAGAACACCAAGGTCATTTGACACAGAAATTCGATCAAGAGTATGATTTCCAAGGGAATATGAGACAAGATGAGGAGAGGAACGGTGAAAAGTCATAACTTTACATTTTGTATGGTTCAAAAAAAGAAGATTATTTTGGCACCAATTCTGAAATTCATCAAGGTCGAGCTGAAGGCGCGTGTGCAGATACCAGTCAGAATAGGACAAACAGATTTTAACATCGTCAGCATACATGAGGATGGAGGAGTTTAAAATTACTTGAGGAAGGTTATTAATAAAAAGTATGAAAAGTAATGGACCCAGATGGCTACCTTGTGGAACACCAGAAGTTACATTGACAACATTTGAAAACACATTGTTAAACAAAACACGTTGTGTACGGTTTGACAAGTAAGACGCAATCCATTTTAAAAGATTTGGAGGAAATCCCAAATGCGAAAGCTTAAGCAGAAGTATCGAATGGTTTACCGAATCAAAAGCCTTGCTAAAGTCGGTGAAAACTACGTCGGTTTGCAAGCGGCTCTGAAAACCTCAATTAACGAGAGAAGAAAACTCGAGAAGATTGGTCGTGGCTGACCGATGCTTGAAAAAACCATGCTGAGATGGAGATATAAGACTGCTGCAGAGGTGTTGCAGTTGATGCGTGATCAGGTGTTCGAGCAGTTTGGGAATAGCCGAAAGCTTTGCAATGCCTCGGTAATTTTCAACGTCAGACCTTGAACCTTTTTTGTGAAGAGGAATAATGTAGGATTCATTCCAAATGTCTGGCATGCAGGATTGGTTCAGAGATAAATTAAATAGATGTGTGATAGGGCGTGCAAGATTTTGGGCACATTGTTTCAAGATGCAGCTTGGAACCATATCGGGACCTGCTGCAAATGAATTGTCAATTGAAGACAACCCATCAAGAACATCACCTTCCGTGAAAGATGCCAGAAATATATTGTTCGCATGAGGTAGGTTATAAGGATACGGACAACGGGGAACATAGAGTTGTGTAGAGTAAGTTGACTGGAAGAAAGAAGCAAATAAGTTTGATATACCAAGATTAGAAGATTCAGCACTATTACGATAACGGAGGGACGATGGAAATGCGTTAGATTTACGTTTGGAGCTAACAAACGAGTAAAATTGCTTAGGATCAGTGCGGAAGTTTTCTTTGCACTGGGAGAGATAGTTCATGTAGCATTGACTATTCGTAGTTAGGAATTGGGAGCGGGTGGAGGAATATTGAGCGAAGTCAACCAAAGATCCAGATTTTTGGTATTTTTTAAATATGTTTTAAAAATGTTATTTCTTGATAATTAATTAATTACCTAAGAATGTAGCAAGGGTATTTTTATGCACATATATGTTACCTTTAGGTAACGAAAAGGTAAATAAAAACCAAATACTTTTGGCGATTTTGCTACCACAGTAGACAACTCTTATAAAGGAAACAAATATTTATATGAAGCAATGTCAAGAAAGGCATCAAGAAAATCAATTCAATATTAACAGCATTTTAGAATTATTATTTTGTTTTCGGTATTTTTAATTATCAATTTTTCACCTTGATCAGAATTATATTAACAAAGACAGGAAGACAGGTGGACGGGGAAGCCGTGAATCAAATTGTTTAAACATTTGTGGGGTCGTTTTTTGTTTTAATTTTTACGTTACACTCTGCGCCTAATTTTTTCCGAATTAATTTGATTTTTCTAGATTTTTGGGTCAATCCGTTCTGGGTGGAATTTGCTACTGACCAATTTTTTGATAAAGACTAATATTGATATTTAGAAGACAGGAAGACAGGTGGACGGGGAAGCCGTGAATCAAATTGTTTAAAGATTTGAATTTGTTCAAGCAATATGAGGAACGTGTAATAAAGAGCAAGAGAATCAATTGGTTTGAATATTTAATGTTCTTTTAATATTATCAATGCGATTTGAATTTTAGTTAACAAAAATCGGTTAGAAAATGTCTTAAATGTAGAAATGTAAATGAAATATTCTTTTAGCAAAAGGATATCAGTATTATCTTGAATTTGAATTTGAGCGAATCTCAATTCCTTCCCAGCGGGAAAGTGAGAAGTTGGTTTTTGTGTTCTTGAAATCCTGTTCCTTTTTGCAGGCGGCGGTGTGGGGATAGATAATTTCTGAGCGTTAAATGGGGGTGGGTTTCTGAGTAGCATCAATATCAGGCCACTTATGCGCTTTGCGATTTCTGTGGCACTACGATTATAATATTTTTTAACAAAAAATCACCAACTTATAATATTTAAAAATTCTATGATTTACACAAAAAAAAATCTTGTCCTCACATTTATCTTTAATTTTTAGTAATTTTAAAATTCGTGGAAAAATTATTAATAATTTTTAATCAAATAAATTAAACTAAATACTATAATCATAATGTCTATAATCATAAGTCGGTGTTGTTTTTATTTGCTCCTAAATTCTTTTCGATTTCACTAATAAAATCTATCCGCTTATCAAAATATCTATAAAGAAACAAGATAGTTCCATATTATCGTCGTTTTGATAACATTTCAAACATAGACTGTGATTTAAAAACGTATTTAAATACGAATTAATATCAACATGAACCAAAACAAAAACAAAGCTTTGCACCTTTCCGGCTGTTGGAAGGAGTCCTTTATTATTCCGCTTCATAAAAAGGGCAGCAAGTCTGATATTATGAACTATCGTGGGATAGTAAAACTAAGTGCTATTCCTTAGCTATTTGAAAAACTCACATGCGATCAATTGCAGCATCAGTGTTGCTCCTTATTATCTCCGAATCAACATGGTTTCACAAAATGTCGTTCAACTACAAGTAACCTGCTGGAATTTACGACATACATTAATATAGGCTTCCTATCCTCTAATCAAACTGATGTCATTTTCACTGATTTTAGCAAAGCGTTTGATTCAGTGTGCCATGAGCTTCTTATCCACAAGCTGCGCCTTCTTGGTTTCCCACCAACTCTTCTGATGTGGATTCAGTCATACCTTACAGGCCCTTCCCAAAAGGTACAATCTAATAATGTACTTTCAAAAATTGTATCTGTAAGCTCCGGAGTACCTCAAGGTAGCCATCTTGGTCTTTTACTATTTGGTCTATTTATTAATGATCTTCCTCAAATTATCGTGGCCTCCAAAGTTCTTATGTATGCGGATGATGTCAAGTTGTGTATGCATATGACATCGCCTGGTTCCCACATGCAGCTCCAGCTTGACTTAAATATCCTTCAATCCTGGTGCCAAGTCAATAAGCTACTGCTTAATCCAGATAAATGTAAATCCATGACATTTTTTCGTTCCAATCCAGCTGTGCGTACATACTCCATTGGCCAATCCGCGCTAGAACGCATTGAAACCGTACTAGATCTTGGAGTCCTATTTGACCATAAGATATGCTTTAATCGCCATGTCAGCACTATCTCCAATAAAGCTAAGGCCTTATTAGCTTTCATCAAACGCTGGTCCAAGGAATTCGATGATCCGTATATCACAAAGCTCCTGTATGTTTCCTTGGTTCGTCCAACGCTGGAATACTGCTCATGCAGTATGAGCACTATCAAGACATGATTGAGTCCGTTCAGAAGCAGTTTCTCCTATTTGCCTTACGTGGTTTAAACTGGGACTCTGGAAGCCGACTACCTTCCTACAGAGACAGGCTGCGACTTTTGAATCTGCCAACTTTAAAGCATCGTCGAATATGTACTGGCGTGATCTTCCTTCATAAGCTCCTTACTGGCGGTGTGGTCTCACATCACCTGATAACGTCCATAAATTGGAACGTTCCTTCTAGACCGACTCGTCGATTTCGGCCATTAGCACTGGAAATTGCCAGGTCAAACTACTCCTGTTTTGACCCATTCCGAGTTTTATGCGACAACTCTAATGAACTGTACCACTTATTATCCTATGAGTATTCCTACGATGTGAATTCAACCAGAGTCACTGCGTTCCTGTCATCCGCAAATAATCAATCATATTGAAAATTTCTTGTATATTTTTTAAGTACAATGAGCTGTTCATAGCTTTATATTAAATAAATAAATAAATAATGTTTATTGATGATTTTAATTTATTTTACTCACAATTTTTACCAATAATAATAAGAATGAATGTGGGTAATGTGGTAAGACGATTAAAAAATTTGATCACATTTATCAAGGATTGCCATAAAATTACAAAGGAAAATATTATTGTTTTTTATAATTTTAAACATTTTCTGTGAAATAAAATAATTTGATCGTCAGATCGTGGCAGGTGTGACCCTAACTTACAACGAAATTAACATTAAATTTATCTGCATTTTGCATTTTGGTATTATCAAGTATTTGATGCAGGGTCACATCATTTTACATTTCGTCCAAAAAAGTGAAAAAAGTGAAAAATCGTTCGGTTAATTCTAAAAAACAAGAAAAAGGTAAGTGATAACATAAATGTTGTTGCTTAATAATCTTTATTTCAGCGTTACAGAGGTTAGTACCACAGATACTTTCGCCATTAATAAATATAAGCCTCCAGATGATATCTTTAACACAAACTCTGCATTTCAGTGAAATGTTTTTTAACTTCATCAGTGGTAAATGGTGTGCGGTGTTCATTAAATGGTTGTTTGAATAGTACTTCAGTACTTGTTGTAGAGAATAACCTTGATGGTCCTGAACTTGTTAGTATATTTGGTTGGTTTTGGAACTTGTTAGTATATTTTCGAACTCTGACCTAATTGTCACTTTAAGATACGGTCACACATGTCAAGCTTCCAACATTCCAAGAAAACGCGTGGAAAAGACGAAGCGTAGGTACTTAAGAATATGAAATTTGTGAAGTTAATTTTGTTATTGAAAACAGGAAATAAAACCTACAACTCCTCTGGGAGACGAGAACCGGGAACCTCCTTGTTTGGATTGGGGTTATATGCGCAAACCCGCGCTGGAATCAACATCTTTTATTTCGCTTCTGGTCCAATACGAGGGACTTATTGAACTGTACGCGGGACAGAGTGACTGCGCGGGACAGAGTGTCAATAGCCATTTGGAGAAGCGAACGAGTCCACAAGAAGAAGTGTGGTAATACGGAGCCAGCAAAGTGCGCGACTGGTGGTTGGATTGCGCAACCGGATAGTGCGTGTATTGTCGTCTCACTCCTGAAAGTGGAACATTGCGGAGCGTCGAGACGAGCGCGCGCCATCTATAAACTTTGAAGACACGTGGTCTGGAAGGGTAAGTGCCGTTGGGTTGCTGATTGGGGGGCAAGGGTTGTCACTGGAAGGTTATCTAGAGTTAGGCAGCAATGAGCGAGGCAAGCGCAACCGGCGGCACCCACGAGGAAAACGAGGAAAAAATTGAAAATGCGGATACACGGAATCTCGATACGGTGGTGGGTGATCCCACTAGCGATCCCCGACAAATCGAGAACAACTCCATGCTGGACTTGTGGCGACAAATGCAGCAGTTCCAGCAGACCATGATCCAGCAATCACAGGAGTTTCAAATGGAAATCCTAAAAATGAACCAAATCCAGATGGACAAAACAAACTTGCTGATTGACGCCCTGGCTGGGGGCGACATCACCAGAAGAAATGGAGGTGCGGAGAGCACGCCATTGAGGAACGGTACGAGAGAAGATTTGCAACAACAAGTAGAGAAGCAAGATCAGCAGCGCTTCGGCGCTCAGGAGCCGCACCGGAACCTATACGACTTGCCGGAATTCGACGGCTCCCCGGAGCAGTGGCCGATGTTTAACGAAGCCTTCCTGATGACGACAAATGAATATGGATACTCTGACAGGCAGAATTTGTTGCGTCTTCAGAAGGCACTGAAGGGCAGGGCCCGGGAAACCGTCGAGTGTCTTCTAATATACAGTTCGAATGTTGGTAACATATTAGGGACACTAAAGCAGAATTTCGGAAGGCCCGAGAAACTTGTAAAGAGCCAGATCTGTCGAGTTAGAGAGCTTCCAAACATTCGTGAGGGGAAATTAAATCAGTTAGTCGATTTCAAAATAAAGGTACAAAATCTCGCAGCATTCTTGCAGGCAGCCGACGCTCAGCAACAATTAAAAAACCCTACCCTGATGGAAGAACTAGTCCTGAAGTTGCCGGTCCAGCAGAGATTAGAGTGGGCACGCTACTCGAAGCAGTTGGGAGACAGTAAGTCGATCAGACACCTGAGCCACTGGCTGCAGGATCTAGCTGAAGACGTCCAAGTCGCCGGGCTGGCCGACGACCAGGAAATGCCCAAGCTAAGGAGAGAAAACAGATTCTTCCACACCAGCGAGATCGAAGGAAGGGATTGTCCAGCCTGCAAGGAGAACCATGGAATAGACGTGTGTAACCTATTCAGTCAGATGGAGCTTCCTCAAAGATGGCAACTGGCCAGGGACGGGCGACTCTGCTTCAACTGCCTGAGACCAGGGCACCGGAGCTCAACCTGCAGGACTCCTCACCGATGCGACCTGAATGGATGCAGAAGGCGTCTCCACAAATTGCTCCACGACGGTGTCAGAACTCCAGACAATGAAGCCAGGATCAATGATCCGCAATTTACAGGTGCGGCAGCCCACATCGCTAATCCTAAGATTTTGTTCAAGATAATTCCCGTCCGTCTTTACTCAAAGGGGAGGGAAGTAAGTTGCCATGCCTTCCTAGACGAAGGCTCGGCGGTAACGCTTATGAACGAGTCCGTAGCCAAGGCGTTGGAGTTGCAGGGACCAAAGGAGAATCTGACTCTACAATGGTTTGGAGAACAGAAGGCAACACAAGTATCGAGCCGTTTTAACATCGGAATATCTGGGGACAGGGAGCGAGTTGTTTATAACCTAAACGGAGTACGAACCGTGAAGGACCTGCGGTTACCCAAACAGTCCGTCGACTTGTCTGAGCTTCACCTAAAGAACATCCCATTAAGTGGGTATATAAACGCAGAGCCGGAGGTACTAATTGGCCTGGATAATGTACACTTGATGGTTCCCCAGGAAACGGTACTGGCGGAAGGAACCGGACCGGCCGTAACCAGAACCAAGCTAGGTTGGGTCGTGTTCGGAAAATGTTTAAGGGAGCCCGACCCGGAAAACGGAGCGCATCTCGCCGGTCACTGCCAGAATGATCAATTGGAGAAATTGGTACAGGACTACATCACAAATTCCGAGCTAGACGCCCGACAAGCCACTAAGCATCTAGAGGGTCAAGAAACTGAAAGATCTAGACACCTGCTATTTAATACAACTCGGCGCGTAGGCGTAAGGTTCGAGACGGGATTGCTGTGGGCAGCAGATGATGTTGTCCTACCCGAAAGCAAAAACATGGCCCTTAAGAGACTGCTTTCCCTTGAACGAAAATTCAGGTCAGATCCAGAGTACTACGAAAGATATAGCCGCCTAATGGAATCGTACGAGACTAAGGGCTACATCAAGGAAATGAATGCGGACGAGATGAAGGTGGCCGCCAAGAATGAATGGTACCTCCCCCACTTCGGAGTCCAAAACTGCAACAAACCAGGGAAATTGAGGATCGTCTTCGACGCGGCAGCAGAAACGGAAGGGGTGTCCTTGAACTCAGTGCTTATGAATGGACCAGACGAATGTCAGTCGTTGATTGAGGTCTTAATGAAGTTTAGACAGAAACGGATCGGTGTGTGCGCCGATATAGCTGAAATGTTTCACCAAGTCATGATCCGCGAAGAAGACCGGCCTGCCCAACGAATTCTTTGGAGAAAATCTCTGTCCGACGATATTAAGGTATACGAAATGCAGGTAATGACATTTGGAGCCAGATGTTCGCCAGCCTCAGCCCAGTACGTTAAAAACCGAAATGCACTTGAATACGAGCGGGTCTTTCCAGAAGCTGTTGACGCCATAATTAAGAACCATTATGTAGACGACTTAGTGCACTGCTTCGCATCTGAGGATGAAGCAGTGAGGGTCAGTAGAGAGATAGTCGAAATCCATAGGCGGGGTGGCTTCGAGCTAAAGAGGTTCGTCTCCAACTCCAGCGCCTTTAATAAAGTATTTGCAGAAGGTGTGTGTGATTCTGTGCGCCTTGACAAAAGCGATTCTTCTTACTACCAAAAGGTATTGGGATTGATTTGGCACACGAACAGCGATGAGTTTGGGTTTCCATTATCGTTCCAAAAAATTGATAGAAGACTATTTGCAGAATCGAAAACACCCACGAAGAGAGAAGTACTTCGAGTCGCAATGTCAATCTTCGATCCGTTCGGATTCCTATCCGAATACTCCCTGATGGCCAAGCTACTTCTCCAATCGATTTGGCAAAAGAAAACGGAGTGGGACCAACCTATAGGAGACGATGATCTGGAGCAATGGAATCGATGGCTAAGTCGCCTGACCGAGGTCAGCCAAATCAGCGTACCACGGTGTTACGGAGTGGATTTCTTCTACGCCTCGGTCGAGTTGCACATATTCTGTGACGCGAGCGAGCTTGCCTATGCAGCGGTCGGCTACTGGCGCATACCCACAGAATTCGGATGGACCAGTGCGTTTATAATGGGAAAGACGAAGTGCGCCCCGATGAAACTCTCCACGGTGCCCAGGCTCGAGCTGCAGGCGGCCGTGCTAAGAGTTCGATTGAGAAATACCATTTTGCAAGGCCACGACGTTCAGCCGACACGCGTCTGCATGTGGTCAGACTCGAAAACCGTACTGGCGTGGATAAGATCTGACCATAGGAGATACAAACCACATGTTGCACACCGAGTCTACGAGATTCTGGAAACGACCTCAATCGACGAATGGAATTGGATACCGACCACGGAGAATCCCGCAGATTTCGGGACCAAAATTAGGAAAACAACGAGGGAATCGTCCTGGCTTAAGGGTCCGAGGTTTCTACAAGAGAACACCTGGGAATCACAATATGGGGACCCGATCATAAGCACAACAGAGCTGGAACTGCGACCCAAATTTATTCTTTCTGTCAGCGAGGAAGTTCCAGCCGATACCGTCAATGTTGAGATCAAGAATTTGTTGGAAAGGTTTTCCTCATTCACAAGATTAGTACGAGTCGTGGCGTGGATTTACCGTCTGTGCAGTCGAAAAACCATTAGGAAACCCTTCCTGGAGGTCGCGGAAATCGATAAGGCCGAGACAATAATTTTCCACCACATTCAGGACCTGGACTACCATGATGAACGTCAAGCCCTGATACATGGTGACTCCATCGGGAAGAGCAGTCAACTGTGGAAGCTTTCGCCAATACTGGACCAAGAGGGAGTGATACGCATGAACGGCCGCATTAACAATGCCATTGCCGTCGAAGAGGGAACTAGACGGCCGATCCTGTTACCTAAGAAAAACTATGTAACCCAGCTAATTGTCAACCAATATCACGAGAAATGGAACCATCAGAACGAAAACACTATCATAGCCGAGTTACGCCGAAAGTATTACATACCGCACTGCCGTCAGGCAGTTCGTAGGGCCGCAAGAGATTGTAAGATATGTCAGATACAAAGAACTTCCACAAAGAATCCCCAAATGGGGCAACTTCCACGTGATAGACTCTCCCCGTTTGTGCGCCCCTTCTCTTATGTAGGCATCGACTACATGGGACCTTTCCTAATAGTAAGAGGCAGAGGAACAGAGAAACGATGGATCTGCCTGTTCACATGCCTGACGATAAGGGCCGTCCACCTAGAGATCGCCAGGGACCTGACTACTGATACCTGCGTGAGAATTCTGCATAACTTCATGGCACGTCGTGGAAAACCCGTCCGAATCCGCTCCGATAATGGAACCAACTTGGTGGGCACCGAACGAGAACTGAGAGAGGGAATTCAAAAGCTCGACCATAATAAGATCGCCGACGAGATGGCGACCGAAAATATCGAATGGCTGTTCAATTGCCCCCTTAACCCTCACCAAGGGGGATGCTGGGAACGACTAGTAAGGAGCGTCAAACGAGCCATCGGACATGTTTTATACCAAGGGAATCTGAAGGAGGATATGTTATACAGTCTAATGTGCAGGGCTGAGAATATAGTAAATTCCCGGCCGCTCACACATATTGCTCTAGATGACCCATCAGACGACCCGATAACCCCTAATCACTTCCTTTTAGGTACTGCCAACTCTACCCAGACACCACATCCGCAGGAGGAGGCCTATCAGTCCACAAGGAAGGACTGGCGCATCGTCCAGCAACTCACACACTCGTTCTGGCGCAAGTGGCTAAACGAATATCTCCCAGACCTCTGCCGGCGGACGAAATGGTATATGCCCGTATCACCACTCAAGGTAGGAGACGTCGTCATCGTCTGCGACGGAACTGTTCATCGTTCGCAGTGGAAGAAGGGAAGAATCACAGCCATTATACAAGGAAGTGACGGCCAGGTCCGCTCGGCTATGGTACACACCAACTCAGGAGACTTCCGCCGCCCAGCTTGCATGCTGGCCAGACTAAACGTTGGTGAATCTAAGGAGGATTAGATTCACGGTGGTGAGGATGTTGTAGAGAATAACCTTGATGGTCCTGAACTTGTTAGTATATTTGGTTGGTTTTGGAACTTGTTAGTATATTTTCGAACTCTGACCTAATTGTCACTTTAAGATACGGTCACACATGTCAAGCTTCCAACATTCCAAGAAAACGCGTGGAAAAGACGAAGCGTAGGTACTTAAGAATATGAAATTTGTGAAGTTAATTTTGTTATTGAAAACAGGAAATAAAACCTACAACTCCTCTGGGAGACGAGAACCGGGAACCTCCTTGTTTGGATTGGGGTTATATGCGCAAACCCGCGCTGGAATCAACAGTACTAACTTTGTTGTTTAACTCAATCAAAATATTACATTTATTTCAGCCAGGCCGATTGAGACTTCTTGGGACCAGAACTGTTGCGCTTTCATTTCCCGTGTGTGATTTTTTCTTTTCATAATTCCCATCTCCGATATTAAACATCTGATCAGAGGGTAAATGAACGGCCATGGCAAACTAGGAATATTTCTGGAGAGATCCCTTAATTTTGTATGGAGACGTAATAATGGTAATGTGACGATCCTGCCTAACGGCTGGACCGCACAATATATATATAAGTTTTAGTTGTTTAAGTCTTTTGTTATTATCATTATTAGTTTGTAAGAGAAATTAAATGGAGAATTTTTATTTCATAGTCGGAAACCGAACCAGTGGGATTTTTGGGTATAGAACCAAAATAGGCCCAGTTTAGTTCCGCAGCATTCGCCCGAGGTGGCAACCATAGAGAAAAATACCAGAAATCTGGGAATAAAATACTAAACCGATCTGGGAAGGGAAAGATCGCAGAGGAGGAGAGGGTCACTTTGCGGCTGCCAAGGCTCTCTTGGCTCCGGTATCTCGAAGGAGACAGTCGGGCACGCGGAAAACGCACACGAGTCAGAAATAAAGCACGTGGAGGAGTGAAAAACACGGTCAGTTCGAGAGTAAGGTTAGTGAACGAGAAGTATAACCAGTGCGGTGAAACAGCAAACAGAGCAAACAAATGTGTCAGTAGAATAGGGATACGACAGTGAATAAAACGAGTGAAATTTACATACATATAAAACCAAAAAGGACGGTTTAAGTGGTGGCCCATACCAACCAGAATCAAGTTCCAAATGTCGCCGGATCTGCCTCGCCCGGAAGACTGACAAGCTATCGAGGAGTCCATCCAGGTACGTCACAAAATCTCATCGCCCCACTACTCGGAAATCACGTCGTGCCGAAAATGCCAGAGCCAGGGGCCCCCGTGACCATTACTCTTCCCCGACATATACTAGCCGAACGGATGCACAAATGGAACCTTCGTTTCGACGGAACGTCTGACCCGTTGACCTTGATCGCTGAACTTGAAGAGAAAATGGCAACATACGGAATTAACCAGGAGGAGGTACCTCGCGCCATTTCAGAAATTCTGGAAGGTAGGGCAGCACGATGGTTCCGTACGAGTCGCTTACAGATGGCTACGTGGGCAGAATTCCGGACCGAGTTCTTAAATTTCTTCCCGCCCCCACGTTACTTCGAGCGACTAGAGGACGAGATCCGAGCCCACGTCCAGGGAGTGGACGAGATATTCAAGGATTACTTGGTCGAGTTGCGGACTAAGATGCAACAAGCCGGGTACAAAAAAGAAGAAGAACTCTATCGGACTTACGAAAATATGGCACCGGAATATCGGCTGTATATAAGACGACACGAGTTCGAGACGCTAGAGCAATTAGCCCGCATGGCGACGGAATACGAAAGTGTGAGACAATTGACGTCGACTCGCGCTGGTATTCCCCGGATAGGAATAACAGACCGGGATAGAACTAACCCTCGTCTGACGCCGAACCCCTTTCGAAGTCCCGGGGTATACAGTCAAGGAGGAAATGTAACTCATCAAATGATCAGACAGCCCCTACCAAGCATCGACGTACAGCGAGCTTGCGGTAACTGCGGAGAAGTCGGTCACTTCACGCGGGGTTGTACTAATGCACGCCTGAATTTTTGTTGGGATTGTGGTCGCAGGAACGTATTGACCGTCGATTGTTGTCGCCGTGACGCCCCGGGAAACGAACGACGTCTTCGCCGAGATGCGGGCGCAGTGGAGACGATCGGATTAACAGCCCGATACCAACACACCCACCGTTAAGGATAAATAACGGTCTGATCACCGCTACTGTGCAAATCGGAGGCCGGTGGGTGGACGCCACGGGGATACGGGGGCGTCGAGGAGTTTTGCGTGTGAAGGATTCGCTCGCGTGGCAGCGCGACCTGTGGAGATGGAAGAGGTCATGACCACAATAGCGTTAGCTGATCGGTCGAGTCTGGCCGTGAATAAGTTGTGGCGTACTCGAGTGGAACTAGCTGGCACGCAAGTGTGGATGCCTTTCTTCGT
Source organism: Drosophila lutescens (assembly GCA_037075285.1). Classification (NCBI taxonomy): domain Eukaryota; kingdom Metazoa; phylum Arthropoda; class Insecta; order Diptera; family Drosophilidae; genus Drosophila; species Drosophila lutescens. Next base: position 31,836 of record JBAMCF010000047.1, on the reverse strand, counting down.
GATGCCAACCATGTTGGATCGCCTGATATTAGGGATGGATTTCTTGGCGGCGATGGGGACGCGGATACAGTGTGGGGAAGCCACCCTTAGGGTAAAATTGAGCCCGTCGGTGGAAGACACCCGACTGCGACCAAGTAAAATCGACCTGAGGTCATCAGAGGACACAAGTCCAGAAACACTCGGAGGATGGAATATGATGGCTCCGGAGAGTCAGAAATCTAACGACAAGGACACTACGCATACGGAGCAGAGTGAGGTCCCCGCGCACAATCGGATCATGCGTCAGATGACCGCATCCGAAGAACGAAAAGTCGTCAACGGAGGAAACTATATCAGAGAGTACGACGAACCGCGAAGTACTTTGGAGGATTTCCAGACTGACGAAATCGACAAAACAGAAGGTGAAAAACCAGCGGCGGAAGAGGATGACCTAAGACTCGACCAGCAGGAATTCATCGCCCATGAGCTAGCGCTTTTCGAGGAGCTTCGAGGGGTATCACACGTGGTGGAGCACCGGATTGTAATGCGAGACGATAAACCCTTGAAACAGAGGTACTACCCGAGAAATCCGGCAATGCAAAGTGTGATCGACACTCAAGTGGACGAACTGCTTCGCGAAGACGTTATCGAACCTTTACGGAGTCCGCATAGCGCACCTATAGTATTGGTCAAGAAAAAGACGGGTGAATGGCGCATGTGCGTTGATTATAGACAATTGAGCGCCCACTCAGTGCCCGACGCGTACCCCGTCCCCAGGATCAACCATATCCTGGAAAGACTGCGTCAAGCCCTATACATTTCGACGCTGGATTTAAAGCACGGTTATTGGCAGATACCCATGGCCAAGGATAGCCTCCAGTTCACGGCTTTCACCGTCCCGGGCAGAGGCCTATACCAATGGAAGGTCATGCCTTTTGGGCTCCACTCGGCCAGCGCAACCTTCCAACGCGCCTTGGATAGCATGATTGGTGCGGACATGGAGCCGTTCGCCTTCGCCTATTTAGACGATATCATCGTTATAGGTGCCACGGAGGAACAACATTTGGCTAATCTGGCTGAAGTCTTCCGTAGGCTGCGGAGGGCGAACCTGAAGGTAAACCCAAAGAAGAGCGCGTTCTTCAGGCGGAGATTAGTTTATCTAGGACACGTGATTAGTGCCGAAGGAGTCCAGACCGACCCGGAGAAAGTTACAGCCATTATCAACCATAAGTCCCCTACCTGTCTCAAGGAGCTCCGGCAGTGGTTAGGCATGGCGTCTTGGTACCGCCGGTTCGTCCCTAACTTCGCGACTGTGGTACAACCAATGACGACACTGTTAAAGAAGGGTCGGAAGTGGGCATGGAGCCACGAACACCAGAACGCGCTAGAAGAGGTAAAAAGGAGTTTAACTACCGCCCCCGTGTTAGGATGTCCCGACTTCGACAGGACGTTTGTGCTGCAGACGGACGCTAGTGACGTGGGACTAGGAGCATCCCTGTCACAAGACATCGAAGGCCAGGAGAAAGTCATCGCTTACGCTAGCCGTCGACTCACGGCCGCGGAGGGCAATTACACGACAACGGAGAAGGAGTGTCTGGCCATCATATGGGCCATTAGGAAAATGAGGTGCTACCTGGAGGGTTATCGGTTTGAAGTGTTTACCGATCACCTAGCCCTCAAGTGGTTGAACTCTATCGAAAGCCCCACGGGTCGGATAGCAAGATGGGCGCTGGAGTTACAATAATTCCAGTTTGACGTGCGTTATCGACGAGGCAAATTGAACGTGGTGGCGGACGCATTATCCCGACAACCCTGTGAGGTTTTGCAACAGATGGCCGAAGTAGAGACGCCCTGTAAATGGATCCAAGGTATGAAAGTTAAGATAAAAGAATATCCCGAGAAGTTCTCAGATTACACATTGGAAAACGGACAACTCTACCGGAATCTAGGACACAGAGCTGATGACGAGGACTACTTCCCGTGGGAACTATGCGTCCCTAGTCCAAGTCGAGTTCGAGTCCTCCAAGAATGCCACGACGCACCCACGGCTGGACATCTGGGGGTCCGAAAGACCTTTTCCCGACTGTCCCAGAGGTATTTCTGGCCCGGCATGTTTAGAGACGCGAAACGTTACATTCAGCGCTGCGAGTCGTGTCAGAAAAATAAAACCGCCCAGACAAAAGCGGCGGGCAAAAAAGACGGCGGCTCAGAATCTTCTGACGATCAGGAGCCAGTTGATACGGGTAAGTCTCGGTTTGCGGGAATGTGGAGCCGTAAACCCGGTGAGACGCGACGGCCCGATCGACCCTCGGCGACTTACCACGTCGAGGATGACTCCAGCAACGCGAGCGACGATTATGAGTACGCAAGGCCGCGCGATTACTCGAGAGGTCGTCGTCCAGAGTCGCCGCATTATACTTACCAGGAAGACGACGAACAGCCCTGGACCCGACGAGATCCCCGAGCCGGTCACCCGAGATATGCCGAATCTCACCTACGCCCTTCCATCGAACACTTCTACCACCGTACCGTTGAAGATCAGACCCACAACCCACAACCCACAACACTCGCCGAGGAAGACTCGTGTCCAGGCGGCTCAGACGTCCCCGATGCGCCCACAACGCTCGCCGAGGGAGACTCGTGTCCAGACGACTCAGACATCCCCGGCACGCCCGCGACGCTCGCCGAAGAAGACCCGAGCACAACAACACGTCCGATCGCTGCCTTTCCGACTTCGCTCTGTGACTTTCCCGACGAGATCACTCGGCCACATGCAAAACGGTACCGCGTGGATTCACACCCTGAAGCGCACCGTTTCAAATGCTTCACGGAACGCGAACTGGCGACCGATAGCGAGGACGAGGTGGAAGACCGCCCCCATTTTCGTCGCGTGTTCCTGAGCTCAGCGATACCCAAGGCCAGTCCGTCGGTTTGGAGCCCAGTCACCCCACCCCAGTCAGGATGACGCGGCCGCTCAATCGACGTCACAACGGCGTCAATCCCCGACCTGCGCCCCGCCAGATGCGCCGTTGCCCGAGTGTGAGGATGAGGTCCTCAATCAGGTCTTGACCGAGATCCAAAGTACCGGTTGGGACGGGTCTTTCGTGGAGGGATTGGCCTCGTCTACTTTGGTAGGGGAGAACGTTACCCCTATGGTATCCCCGGACGAGCTACGCCCGTTACTAGAAGGCTGGACTGGGATGGGCGGACTGCGACAACTGCCAGCATCGGCAATTCGCCTGATCGTCGAGAAGGCGGCCGAACAGACCGGTGGAGGACACCGCATTCGTTTCGCCGTCAAAGGAGGAGATTGGCACTACATCATCACTATGAAGAGTGGCGGACGTCTCATCATCAGCCCCCGGTAGAAAAGGGGGGTGTGACGATCATGCCTGACGGCTGGACCGCACAATATATATATAAGTTTTAGTTGTTTAAGTCTTTTGTTATTATCATTATTAGTTTGTAAGAAAATTTAAATGGAGAATTATTATTTCATAGTCGGAAACCGAACCAGTGGGATTTTTGGGTATAGAACCAAAATAGGCCCAGTTTAGTTCCGCACCATTCGCCAAAGGTGGCAACCATAGAGAAAAATACCAGAAATCTAGGAATAAAATACTAAACCGATCTGGGAAGGGAAAGATCGCAGTGGAGGAGAGGGTCACTTTGCGACTGCCAAGGCTCTCTTGGCTCCGGTATCTCGAAGGAGACAGTCGGGCACGCGGAAAACGCACACGAGTCAGAAATAAAGCACGTGGAGGAATGAAAAACACGGTCAGTTCGAGAGTAAGGTTAGTGAACGAGAAGTATAACCAGTGCGGTGAAACAGCAAACAGAGCAAACAAATGTGTCAGTAGAATAGGGATACGACAGTGAATAAAACGAGTGAAATACACATACATATAAAACCAAAAAGGACGGTTTAAGTGCTTATTATTTCTGCCCCATATAAGAATCCCTCGCATCCCACTAACTCCCATAGCGAGACGGAAGACCCTCTCGCAGGTCCCCACTAATACTTTGCAGCGTAGTGGAAGAACCCTTCGTATCCCACTAATTCCTACGGTGAGACGGAAGACCCTCTCATCCACCCGCCCTCGGTCCTATAACGTAGTGGAACGGTAGATCCTTCCGATCTTTCGCGCCCCACCTACTCTCACGGTGAGACGGAAGATCCTCTCACGTGCCCCTCTAATCCTCGCGAGCGCGGAATGGGAGATCCTTCCGACGTAAGTAACCAAAGCTCGCACTTCGACCCTTCGCTATAAAAATCCGGCTGCGGCCTCGCCCGAAGGTCCAGCCCGTAGGATTCTCGATCTCTGCACTTCGTATTTCGACCCTTCACGACGAAATCCGGCTCCGGCCTCGCCCGAAGGTCCAGCCCGTGGGATTTTTCATTATTAAGGACTTAGTATCTTCGAAGCCGCCATAGCCTCGAAGGTTATTCGAGGATTGCAAGTCCAACGCCCACCTGGAATAACCCCCTCGAGCGGGTAAGTGCGAATCTGCAGGATAATTAATTAAAAATCATCGTCCGCCCCGCGGACGCAATTCTCTAGCCCAGTGTCTTAGTGATTTTACAAATTTCTTGTAAAAGGACCTCTGGATCCGACTGAGAATCGTACCCCGGCCAGAGAGCATCCATACAGTAATTACTCTTATTATTATTCCTGGTCTTAAATTCATATCTTAATTATTTTTGATATTTTCAGAAGACAGGCTTACAAGACATGGATACCTAAGACGTGCATTCGGCCAAGCCAAAACCGGGAGTGCTTCAGGCATTAACAATTTTTAATTCCAATGCTTCGATTGTAAATATTATTAATAAATATACATACAAAAATTACATGAAAAAAAGTTATTTTTTACTGTGGGAAATCAGATACTACAAAGTATTGGAAAACCAAAACTGGGAGGGTGTGGAAAAGCAGATATTGCAAATAGAGGAAAACCATAACTGAGCACGTGTGGAAAATCTATAATGCGGGAAGTCGAAAAACCAGTGGATTTTGTCCTGCATTCTTCTGCCAGAGATCCAGATAGAAACCTCATTTTCCCCTTACTTTTTGTGTCACCCCCGTGTATTTTGAAACCAGAGATGGAAGAAATGTAAGGGGTGAATGAGGCTTAGTCCCTTCCGCTTATTTGGAGAAACCTGATGAAAATATGTTATTTTCCAGAGGAATTTTCCCGGTCGGTTAATCAGCTGCAATGCACACACACAAACGTACACACGCATAATGTACTAATGGCTGTGTGTGTAAAATACGCATTTTTTGGATATATATATTTCGTGCGTGGGTGTGTACAGAACAGAGCGAATCATTGTTTTTGTTTTTTACAAATACAAAGTTTGTCGATAACTCAACATTTGGAAACTAATAAATAGTTTGCTGATCGGGCTTTTGCATTTTTAAAAACAAAAGCAATTTTAATGAAAATTTCGACTGTAAAATTCAGCTTAATGGGATTTTTGTAAGTCTACCGATATTTTAAAATTTAACGTTTACTTAAGAAAAAGGCGAAAAAGAAAAGATTTGCGATATAATCGATTTTTTAACCGCGCATTTTAAACGTGTTATGACTGTGGTATTTTCACTTTAATTGCGCGGTCACACTTAAAAACGACAGCAGGACATACATACATACATACATGCGGCAGCAGAACAAACATACAAACATATGGGGAGGCCGTGACGTCACAAATTTGAAAATATTGGGGACCATTTTAACAACATTTATAACAGAGAAATTGCAAAAGAAAGATTAAAAAAAAAACAAATCTATTTTTGGGGCACTTTGGGGTCGTTTTTTGTTTTAATTTTTACGTCACACTCTGCGCCTAATTTTTTCCGAATTAATTTGATTCTAGATTTTTAGGTCAATCCGTTCTGGGTGGAATTTGCTACTGACCAATTTTTTGATAAAGACAAATGTTGATATTTAGATAAGGAAGACAGGTGGAAGGGGATGCCGTGAATCAAATTGTTTAAACATTTCCATTTGTTTAATCAATATGAGGCACGTGTAAAGAAGATCAAGAGAATCAATTGATTTGAACATTTAGTGTTCTTTTAATATTATCAAGGCGATTTGAATTATAAAACACAAAAATCTGTCTGAAAATGTCGTAGATCTGTTGTGGAAATGTAAATGAAATATTCTTTTACCAAAAGGATATCAGTATTATCATGAATTTGATTTTAAGCGAATCTGACTTCCTAAGTCCGCTGCAATGCCCACACACGCACATATCTAGGGATTGTGTTTGTAAAAATCTAATTTTGTGGCTTATATATATTTCGTACATGTGTGCAGCGGAGCGAATTAATGTATTTTACAAATCCACAATTTGTCAATAACTCAACGTTTAAAAACTAATAAATAGTTTGTTGATCGGGTTTGTGCATTTTTAAAATAAAATCAATTTTAAGGAAAATTTTGACTGTAAAATTCAGCTTAATGGGATTTCTGTAAGTCCACCGATATTTTAAAATTTAACATTTACCTAAAAAAAAAGGCGAAAAAGAAAAGATTTGCGATAGAATCGATTTTTTAACCGCCCATTTTAAATGTGCTATGACTGTGGTATTTTCCTTTTTCCCCTTGCACGGTCACACTTAAAGTGCGACAGCAGGACATACAAAGAGGGAATTCCCACACACTGTTGAATTGTTAAATTTTGGTCATCTGTTAATCAGCTGTTCCATTCAAAGTCCACTTTCATAAATTTCAGCAATTCAACAGCCTCAAGGCTGTTGAAAATTTTGTTGAATCGTTGATAACCAGAGTTGTCACCTTATTTTGCTAAAGGTCATGGCAACTCTGCAACATTTTACTATTATAAGTTCGCATTATTTACATATAAATCAAATTAGCAAGTCTATTAATAGTTTTTCTTACCTAGCTAACAATTTAAGTCAGTAAGAAACAATAAAAAATCGAATTTTACATGTTTTAAGTTCCGTGAAACTTTTCAAAAAATAACAGCTGTTTGAAAATTTAACAAGAACCATTTGGGTCGTTCCCTTAATTGCTCAAATTTTCTGTTGAATTTTCAACAATTCAGCAATTCAACGGTTTGGGGAATCCCCTCAAACATTTACGACTTAATGCAAAGTGCGCCAGCAGAACATACATACATACATATGTGAAGGCCGTGACGTCACGATGGCACAACAAAATTTTGAAATATTGGGGAATTGGTGAAGGAGGCTGAATTTCCAACAAATTTTAATTCAGTTATTTGCGGGTATGCCATTAGATTATAAACATCACATTTTTAAACCATTTAATCAACATTTATAACAGAGAAATGGCAAAAGAAAGAAGTAAAAAAAAAAACAAGAGAGAACGTTATAGTCGGGTGCCCCGACTACCAGGTACCCGTTACTCAGGTAAAGGGAGTGCGAGGGAGATGGAGACAGAAAATTTGATCACGCATAACTTTTTAACGAATGGTCCGATTTGAAATTTTTTTTCTACATTTCGATAAGTATTGATAAACACAATAAAACTGCATTTTTACTTTTCCGAAATATTTAAATTATAAGCGATTGTGGGCGTTAGAGGGGGCGTGGCACCTTTTTGAAATAAACTTGCGCTGCGTAGGAACTCCAAGAATCTTCATGCCAAATACCAATCCTCTAGCTTTTATAGTTTCCGAGATCTCAGCGTTCATACGGACAGACAGACGGACAGACGGACATGGCTAGATCGACTCGGCTGGAGATCCTGATCAAGAATATATATACTTTATGTGGTCGGAAACGCTTCCTTCTAGCTGTTACATACTTTTGCACGAATACAATATACCCTTTTACTCTACGAGTAACGGGTATAACAAGAGAGAACGCTATAGTCGGGTTTGTGTCCCGTCACTCAGCTAAAGGGAGTGCGAGGGAGATGGATATATAACATTTTTTTGATTGCGAATAACTTTTTAATGAATGGTCCGATTTGAAAAATTTTCTACGTTTCGATAAGTATAAATATACACAACAAAATTGAATTTATACTTCACGGAAATCTTTAAAGGTGTGGGCGCCAGACACATTTTAATATCGTTAGTAGGCGATTGTGGGCGTTGGAGGCGTGTCACCTTTTTGAAATAAACTTGCGCTGCGTAGGAAGCCCAAGAATATGTGTGGGAAATCTCAACCTTCTAGCTTTTGTAGTCTCCGAGATCTCAGCGATCATACGGACAGACAGACAGACGGACATACGGACATGGCTATATCGACTCGGCTAGTGACCCTGATCAAAAATATATATACTTTATAGGGTCGGAAACGCTTCCTTCTCCCTGTTACATACTTTTGCACGTATACAATATACCCTTTTACTCTACGAGTACCGGGTATAACAAATCGAATATTGGGGCACTTTGGGGTCGTTTATTGTTATAATTTGTACCTCACACGCGAATCCTAATTATTTTAGGAATTAATGTGATTTTTTTAGATTTTTATGTCAATCCGTTCTGGGTAAAATTTGCTACAGACCGTTTTTTATAGAAAGCCTTTTATATATTAGTTTAGATATAATAATACTTTGAATTTAGATGGCATAGGGAGAGTATATTGCTTAGTTTTTGGCGGCTTTCAGTAATTGCATGAAATTGAAAGTGCCCTTAATGTGTTGGCGGTGGTCTACTAATAATATTTCCTGACCAATTTTAAAGTTTAAAGAAATCGGAGTTCGAGTTTTATTTTCAATCAAAAAATTTGGAGTAAGCAAAGGGAGGGACTTAAGATTGTCCACATAAATGCTCAAAGCTTAGTAAGGAAAATGGATAAGTTTAGTGAAATATTTGTTGGTTCCAATGTTGACGTAGTTTGTGTTTCCGAAACCTAGTTTATTGACGGATTTAGTGATGTTCCTTTTATGTGTGAAGGTTATGAATTGTTCAGATCCTATAGGCTTAGTCATGCGGGTGGCGTAGCCATCTATGCTAGCACGAAATTCTCAACTACGCTCATTCAAGCGAACCCTTCGGACAGCAGCTTTGAAAATGCGTTAATTGAAATCACTGACAAAAAAATTAAGTCCAAAATTTTCATCTGCTGTATCTAAGACCCCATCGTCTAACCCTTATTAACGATCTTCTGAAGACGGCCTTAGACCAGCGGTGGCCAGCAGAAGCAGCACACATACAATGAAAGCACGCATTGCGTTTGTGTGAGTATTTGCAAGCACGAAGCCGTCTGTGTGCTTGATGTTTTCCTGCTTTACAGCTGGCAGCGCAGCGGCAGAGAAATTGCCTATCTCATGGGTCGGGCGCGCTGTCTCTGCTGGCCACCACTGCCTTAGACTTATCCGTTGAATATCGAAACTTTGTTTTGGTAGGGGACCTTAATAGTAACATGATCAGTGAACATCGTGTGCATAATGAATTTGCGTCTCTTGGTCTTAAACTGGTAAATCGTCTCGAACCCACTCACTTCACAAGTACCTGCAGCTCTCTATTAGAGGTTTTCTTTGTTAGTGATTTGTCTAATGTTCTTTTTTGCGACCAACTTTTCATCCCAGCGTTTTCTAAGCACGATCTGATATTCATGACGTACCATTTTTTTTCTGACAGCCCAACATCTTCTTTTAGCTACAGGGACTATAAAACCATTATTACTGACAATGTATGGGCAGCTTTTAACACCTATGTCTGGACCACAATTTATAACTTGACATACGCAGAAGATCAAGTCTCACTTTTGAATTCTAGCATCCAACAGCTATTTGACAATTGTGTTCCACTTAAAACGAAAACTCGGAAACCAGCAGAGCAGCCTTGGTTCAATATGGAAATAAAACGGCTAATCCAACAGCGGGATCGAGCCTATAGACGATGGAAACGTTACAGAACAGAAGCACTGAATAATACATTTAAACAGTTAAGAAGTCGTGTAACGAAAGAGATATCCGATACAAAAACAAAATTCTATAACTTTAAATTTGGAAATGCACAGAGCTATACAAAGGGATGGAAGGATCTAAGAAGTTTAGGAGTAGGCAAACAAAATCAGAAGGCTAAATCCGACTTAGATGTCGATGTCCTTAATAAACAATTTAGGTATAGTCAATCCCCCACTCCAACGCTAAAAATGTACCTGAACTCGACAACTGTCTGTGAAAATATCTTTAGTTTCATGTGTGTCAGTCCCAGTGAAGTTCTTGAATCTTTGTTGAAAATGAAATCTAACGCGGAAGGTTTGGATAATTCAAGCCCAAAATTCATCAAACTATTGATCCCACAAATAATTTTAGTACTTCCATCTTTCCGGAAACGTGGAAAATAGCTAAAATCATTCAGATACCAAAAGCGAAAAACGAATTCAGGCCTATTTCCATCTTGCCATTTTTAACAAACTTTCCCCGACAATAATAACATATTAAGTAGCCAATCATCAAGATCTCGGAAGATATCCGACAACAAATTGATAATAGCAAAGTGACTCTCCTTACCCTACTAGGGTACTCAATCAATAACATAATTCTATGTACTAAACTTCGTACACTATATAACTTTTCTCCGAGTGCAATAAAACTTCTAGACATCTAACTATCCAACAGATTACAGGCTGTCGTTTCAGGATCCCGTAGATCAGATCTTGTATCAGTCTCTTAGGGAGTCCAACAAGAGTCGGATTTGGGGCCGTTGCTATTCTGAATATACATAAATGATCTCCCTAAATGTTTTCCTAAGCTTTCAGTTATGGAATACACTTAGAACCCTTCTGAAAGTTCAATACTATTTTGTATTAACAACGCGAAAACTGGTGATTGCAGCGAAATTTCAGGATTTATTTCGACGACGATAAGGAGTGTGCGCAATGAAGTTCAACAACTAACTCTTTAATACCATTATAAAACGCTTACGCCTATCTTAACGAAGGGGGCGAGAGACGGGGCGAATTCGCGATTTGTTGCGCTCCCGCCTCACACTGTCCAACTAATTTCAAATTCAATAAAATGCAAAGTGCGTGAACACCGCTCCCTTCTGAAGGACCGCCGCACCGTGGCGCCTTTTGACTTTTTCTTGGTAATGAATCTTAACTTCTGAACCAGTGGAGATAATTGAATGATGTAAACGGCAAATGATAGATAACAGCAGTTTACAAAATAAAATCGACCTCTTCCTCATCGAAGACAACCTTAATTTTCCGGTTAAGTACATCTTCCTGCTTAAGAAATGGGCACTTAAAATTTTTTGTATGGTGTCAATTGTTTTTAAAGTGTAAAAAACGTTTTTGGCCTTTTTTATTTTTTATCTTGAGTTCTGATAACCTGATTTGGGTCATATTAGACTCATTTTACAGGTAACTTTCTTATACACAGCATTGAGTTCCAGTGATTAGTTTAGAAGCTACACCTCGCCAAAGTTAAAAAAGTTGGAAAAAATGCAAAAATACACATAACAAAATACAACAAAATAAAACCGAAATTAGTTTTACAACTTCTTCTGCTAGATGGTACTTTGACAAAAAAAAACAAGCTAAAGATCATTAGAATCCACCAGCAAATGAATTTTATATGAATATTTGAAGTTTGGGACAACGGTGATTTTTTGGCCGTTTACAGCTGTTAACTGAGACAACAGGGCCTTAACAGGGCCTTTTTTCCCAACTTGACAAATCTATATAAAATGGAACTCTTTGTTGATTTTTGAGCTGATGGTCTTATTAGTTTGCTTAAAGTTGTGTCTTTAAGTAGAAGTTATAAAACTAATTTCGGTTTTCAGGCGTGTATTTTTATTTGTATTTTGTTGTATTTTTTTATGTGTATTTTTTGCATTTTTTTTCCACTTTTTTAACTTTGGCGAGGTGTAGCTTCTAAACTAATCACTGGAACTCAATGCTGTGTATAAGAAAGTTAAAGAACATTCTATTACCTGTAAAATGAGTCTAATATGACCCAAATCAGGTTATCAGAACTCAAGATAGAAAATAAAAAAAGGCCAAAAACGTTTTTTACACTTAAAAAAAATTGACACCATACAAAAAATTTTAAGTGCCCATTTCTTAAGCAGGAAGATGTACTTAACCGGAAAATTAAGGTTGTCTTCGATGAGGAAGAGGTCGATTTTATTTTGTAAGCTGGTGTAATTGATCCACCTTTAAAATTATTGCATGAGACAGGGAGTGGGCGTGGCAGATGCGTACTTACAAATCGGCAAAGTCAGAATTTAACAAGAGAGAACGCTATAGTCGGGTGCCCCGACTATCAGATACCCGTTACTCAGGTAAAGGAAGTGCGAGGGAGATGGAGATATAAACTTTGATCACGCATAACTTTTTAACGAATGGTCCGCTTTCAAAAATTTCTTCTACAGCTCGATAGGTATTGATAAACACAATAAAACTGCATTTTTACTTTTCCGAAATATTTAAATTTTTTAAATGGTTTATAAGCGATTGTGGGCGTTAGAGGGGGCGTGGCACCTTTTTAAAACTGCGTAGGAACTCCAAGAATCTTCATGCCAAATACCAATCCTCTAGCTTTTGTAGTTTCCGAGATCTCAGCGTTCATCCAGACAGACAGACGGACAGACAGACGGACATGGCTAGATCGACTCGGCTAGTGATCCTGATCAAGAATATATATACTTTATAGGGTCGGAAACGCTTCCTTCTACCTGTTACATACTTTTGCACGAATGCAATATACCCTTTTACTCTACGAGTAACGGGTATAAAAACAAATCCATTTTTTCCGAAAAAAAAAAACTTTTTAAAAAAAAATTCTTTTTTTATGTTTTAATATTTAAAAAATTTAAAAAAAAAATTGGGGTTTAAAAAAAAAGTTATTTTTTTCTTGTTTTGTTTAGTTTCCTTTTTAAGTTTTAATTTTTAAAAACTAAAAAAAACCAAAAAAAAAAATTGAATTTTTTTTTTAAATTAATATTTTATGTTTTTTGAAATAATGGTCACAATTTGGTATGTTTGGTAAATCCATTAGACTTAACATTTAGATTTAACTATTTTCTTGACATGCCGCAATGAAGAAATTAGAGGATCAGAACTCTCATTCTTGATGTCTTAAATGTATTCAGCAATCTGTATTTTTTATAAAATTTGTTTAGCGATTCCTGCGCTTCTTCGGAAAGCTCTCCAATTGGCAAACACTGGAATTCGATTATTTCTTTTCCATGCGCCAATATCTTATGGACTGTCTGGGTCAATTTCTTTTGTTGATACAATTCCTCCAGTTTTCTTTTCCTTGTGCGTTCCTGACAATCCTCCATACTTTTGGATGGTATTCCTCTTCCACGACCTGTTGATGTGGCGGGCTCTTCCTCGGCCTCTCGTATTTCATTGCAAACCTCCCTGTGTTGCGGCTGACTTTCAACCATTTTACTTTAATGCTTGCATATGTCAGATTAAGAGTGTGTAATATATTTTCGTTGCTCTGTTTTAGTTCATCTATAACAGCTTCTTTGAACTCCGAATAGGTAGTTGTTGACCTAAACAGTTCATAAATTTTGAGTTGTTTAAAGCCATTTTTAATTAAAAAAAATAAGGGGAATACAAAGAACGTGTCTCGTCAACTTTCAGTCATAGACTAATCCAGGGATTAGGCCTACAATGCAATATATAGTATGAGGTATTACCTGATAGGTACAAACAGTTAAAGAGTTTATCAAACGCCTTAAAAAGTGAAACCCCAACCATAGGTAGAATTACGAAATGTTAGTATTTTGCAGGTGTTCAAATGAAATTCCAGCCTACCTGTGGAGACTGCAAGCTTATATTTTTCTCTCAATTAATGCCTACCTGTATGCACCTGCTAAATCAGAGGACAGTTATATGTATGTTGTTTTGATTCTACATACTACTATATGTACCTGTACATGTATACCTGTATACTTTACTTTAGCATACTACCTGAAGGTAACGCCTCGGTTTTTCAATATTTGTGATAACTAATTGCCAGGCAAAACATATTAAAATTGTAAAATAAAATCCCCATTTGACAATCGATAATAACATAAAAAACGTTTCCCATGAATAGAGATGGTCATTTCACAAGGTTGCGCCATATGCAATTTCTGGGACCATGACTTTTTTTTTAAACTTTTTTGGCTCTTAAAACCGCGGACGCAGCTAAAACTTTCCTAATAACAAGAAGAAAGTCCAAATAACGTTTTAGGAAAGTATAAAAAATAGTATTTAATAGTTTTTTTTATTTTCCATCAAAGTTGAAAAATATGGAAAAAAATGGACGTTTGGCAAATAACCCGTAACTAAGAGATGCGGCTGGCAAACTGTAATATGTTTTATTATACCCGTTACTCGTAGTGTAAAAGGGTATATTGTGCAAAAGTGTAACAGCTAGAAGGAATCATTTCGTACCCTATAAAAATATATTCTTGCTCAGGGTCACTAGCCGAGTTGATCTAGCCATGTCTGTCTGTGCGTTTGTCCGTCTATCTGTCTGTCCGTCCGTATAAACGCTGAGATCTCGGAAACTACAAAAGCTAGATTGCCCACACATATTCTTGGGTTTCCTACCCAGTGCAATTTTGTTTCAGCCGAGGGCCACGCCCCCTCTAACGCCCACAATCGTCTTAAACGATTTTAAAAGGAGTCTGTCGCCCACACCTTTAAAGATTTCGGAAAAGAAAATGCAGTTTTATTGTGTTCATCAATACCTATCGAAATGTCGAAGTAAATTTTTAATTCTCCAACTCTCTCGCACTCCCTTTAGCTGAGTAACGGGTATCTGACAGTCGGGGAACCCGACTATAGCGTTCTCTCTTGTTTTACTCTTAACTAACACACCAATCAGTGGAAAAAGAAGCAAAGCGATTCGATACCTAGTTTCTAAGATATACCCCCCAGACGTGCGAAAAATTACCTAAAGGGGCTGTCCATATATTACGTAATCACCTAGGGGGGGAGGGGGTCAACCAAATGATTACTCTAGTGCAAAAAAAATTTTTTTTGTATGAAGAATTGATTACATGGTGGGGAGGGGGTTAAAAATCGTCGAAATTGTGATTACGTAATATATGGACAGCCCCAAAAACTGTGTGTTTTTTTAAAGTGAAAAATTTGTCAACTTTGAAGGGGCATATGTTTTACAAAAATTTTGATTTGCAAAAGGCTTACATATTTGGTTGGCAAGAAAGTCATGTCGTTTTTTTTCAATATTTTCAAAGATGATTTATTTATATCAGGACTTATAATTAATCAATTATGTATTGGCCGTTCAAAGAGTTTTAAAGAGAGCGAAACAAATGGTAATCTGAAGGTGCTAAGTCCGGACTATAAGGTGGATGTGGTAGCACTTCCCAATTCAGCTCCGTTAATTTTTGCCGAGTGACCAAAGATGTGTGGGGCCTAGCGTTGTCATGGTGAAAGACTATACCCTTGCGATTAGCTAGTGCCGGCTCCTTTTCTTTAATTTTTTCCGCCAAATTGGATAGCTGGCGATAGTACACATCTGAATTAATGGTTTCATTCCGTCCCAGCAGCTCAATGTGCACTACACCCTTCCAATTCCACCAAACAGACAGCATAACTTTCCTCTGATGGATATCGGCCTTTGATGTGGCTTGGGCTGGCTCATCTTTCTTGCTCCATGATCTTTTTCGTTGGACATTATTGTAAATGATATATATCGAGCTATCAAGCTATGTGCCATCGTTATTCGATATCTAACGGCCCTCTCTATTCGATGTATCGATAAGATCGGCCCAAAAAAATACTCTTGTATTGGTCACTTCTGGAACACACATGTATTTGATATAAGCCACTAATTCAACCGAATTATAACTAATAAACTTAAGGAATGTGAATATACCTCCTCACCTTGCGTTCTCTGTTATTTGGGACTTTAGTGAGTACCTACTTGCGCACCACCAACTCCGTTGAGTTACAACAATTGGCGACGAGGAAAAAAAAATGGACGCAGCAACGTTGGAAGCTATTTTAAAGAAACAACAAGATTTTCTAGTGGATATTTTGGGTGCAAACCGAAATTGGATGACACAGCAAACCAACCAACAAATGGAGAGACTCTCACAATGAAAGGAGGAGCACCAACAAAATAGCAGTTCAACCATAACCTCGCAAAGTCACCATGTGCCGGCATTCGCGCCGTTTATTAAAGGAAAAAATAATTGGGAACTCTACATTGCACAAATGCAACAACATTTCGCAGCATATGACGCTAGCAGCAACGATCACAAGAAGGCATTTCTTTTATCGTGGATTGGTCAAGATATTTAGACTTTAGCAGACATCGTTTTAATAGCAGAAAGCTTTGCTGAAGAAAAAAATGTCAGCAGAGAGAAATGCCACAAACGAAGTATTTCAACTAAAACGCAACTTTTACAAGTATAACAAGTACCGCAAAACAGACGGCATTGACTCATCAAGTAGCAAGCTCCATTCCTGTTCTGGATGTGGATCGCATCATCCACGTGAAAAGTGTAAATTCCGCAAAGCACAGTGTCACAAATGCAAACGTGTGGGCCATATCGCACCGGTATGTAAAGCGAACACAATGTCAGATTCCAGAAAATCAAGGTCTCCTGAAGTAAGCCATCTTCTCTCTTCGGAGCTACAAAGAACAATTAACAGCATTTCACAAAAGAAAATCGGTCGCAAATATTTTGCCGAAGTTCGTGTAAACAACGCAGTAGTCCGATTTCAATTAGATTCTGGTGCCACTTGCAGCGTGATTCGAAAACAGACATACGCAAAATTGGGAAAGCCCATTCTGGAGCCAATGGACGAAGAAAGCCTTGTTTGCTATGGCGGCAATCAACATTTTGGGTATTTTATTGTTTTTTATTGTTTTGGTTCAAAAATCAGCAGCTACCATTAGAATATGTGGAGAGTTTAAAGCCGTAAACAACTGTTTAGAAGTAGACCAACACCCATTACCTCGAGTAGAGGAAATTTTCCATAAGCTGTCTGGAGGCAAAATCTTCGCAAAAATTGACTTATCAGATGCCTATTTTCAAGTTGAGTTGGAGGAAATAGCAAAAAAAAATAATGGTAGTCAACACTCCACTAGGTTTATTTGAGTATCAACGTATGCCGTTCGGAGTAGCTAGCGCGCCCGCTATTTTTCAACGTATGCTTGAACAAATCATTGCTGGTATACCGAGAACAGTAAATTATCTTGATGACATCATAATCGCAGGTACGTCTGAATCGGATCTTTCATGTAACGTTGAATCTGTGCTAAGCCGCCTTAAAGAAAATAACTTGACATGCCGTGTAAGCAAATGCAGTTTTATGGAAACGAAAATTGAATATTTAGGCTACATCTTGGATGAAAATGGTACCAGCCCAGCACCCTCGAAAATTACAGCAATACAAAACCTGCCGCGCCCTAAAAATTTAAAGGAACTACAAGCCTTTCTTGGTAAAATAAATTACTATAATAAATTCATCCCGAATTTTTCACAGGTGGCAGCCCCTTTAAATACATTACGTAAAGCTAACGTCAAATTTCAATGGAGTAAGCCACAGGAGGATGCATTTATAGCCTTGAGAAATAAACTATGCAGCACATCACTTCTAGCACATTTTGATGACAGCCTTCCAATTGTGCTCGCAACTGACGCATCGCCTAATGGCATAGGAGCCGTAATTTCGCATACGTATCCAGATGGATCTGAAAAGCCAATCGCTTATGCTTCTAAAACTCTGGATGAGCACCAGCGCCGCTATAGTCAAATCGAAAAAGAAGCTTTGTCGATCATGTTTGGAGTAAAAAAATTTCATCAATATCTATATGGCCGCAGCTTTACTCTCATTACAGATCACAAGCCACTCGTGTCGATTTTTTAACCCTAACAAGCAACCTTCGATGACTATTCAACGTCTACGCAATTACACTAATGGCATACCGATATTCTATAAAGTACAGACCAACAGACCAACACAGCAACGCCGATGCTTTATCGCGTCTACCAGAAGGCCCGGATACATCGTTTGACACTAATGTGTGTTTACAGCTTCATATGAAAAATAAATTAGCGGATTTCCCTATGGATGTAAAGCAACTAAGAGACTTTACAGCGAAGGACAGCGCACTTCAACGAGTCAAGTGTTTCATTGATAATGGATGGCCAGCTAAGCTATCACAGCAAAATCAAGACTTGCAACAATTTTTTATTCGCCGTAACGCACTCAGCATCGAATCTGGAGTCATTCTATTGCACACCGACTTTGTTCGTGTTATAATACCAGCAGCAGCTCAACAAAAAGTTCTTAAAATGCTACATATTGGACATTGGGGAATTACGCGAATGAAGCAAATGGCTCGCAGATATTGTTATTGGCCCAGCATGGATATACATATACAGAAATTTTCAGCACAATGTACCTTATGTCAACAACATAGCAATGCTTCGCCAGCCCGTGAATTTTCTTATTGGCCTGCAACAGCAGAGCCTTGGCAGCGTATACATTTGGACTTCGCCGGACCCTTCTATAATGCAATGTGGCTTATTTGTATTGATGCACATTCGAAGTATCCATTCGTAACAACAATGCAGTCTACAACAGCCGAAGCCACAATCAACGCTCTTAAAATCATTTTCGCCAGCGAAGGTCTTCCCGACACCATAGTCACGGATAATGGAAGACAATTCATAGCTGCAGAATTTCAAATTTTTTGTGCTACGCAAGGCATTAAACACCTCACATCGGCCCCGTTTCACCCCGCATCTAACGGGGAAGCAGAACGATTTGTTCGTACTTTCAAGCAAGCATTCAAAAAATCCGTGGAGGAAGGTAATAGTACAACGAACTCACTTTTAACGTTTTTGAGCTCTTTCAGAAGCACGCCTATTCCGAATTTAAATAAATCTCCGCCAGAGATGCTTCATGGTCGTCAGCAGAAAACCCTACTGGACCGACTACTACCTCCAATACCTATTAATGCCAGCCCTGAAGATCGTAAACATTCATTTAACATAGACGACCCTGTTTTCGTTAGGAACTTTTCTGGATGCCCAAAGTGGATTTCGGGCACGGTTAATCGCAAACTTGGAAAGATAATGTATGCAGTCCAAAGCGATCAAGGAATGCTCAGACGACATCGCAACCAAATGAAACCACGTAGTCCCTGTTCAGTCAACGCCTCAACTAGCACCGCACAAGATGATCTAAAAGAAAATCAACAGCCACTTCGCCGATCAAGCCGATTACTTCGAAAAAACCTTAACGCCGGTAATTCAAAGTAAGAGGGGAGGAGCTATCAAGCTATGTGCCATCGTTATTCGATATCTAACGGCCCTCTCTATTCGATGTTTCGATAAGATCGGCCCAAAATAGTACTCTTGTATTGGTCACTTCTGGAACACACATGTATTTGATATAAGCCACTAATTCAACCGAATTATAACTAATAAACTTAAGGAATGTGAATATACCTCCTCACCTTGCGTGAGTACCTACTTGCGCACCACCAACTCCGTAGAGTTACAACAGTAAACAACCCACTTTTCGTCGCCAGTAATGATCCGCTTCAAAAAAGGATCGTTTTTAATCCGTTGCAGCAGAGAATGGCAGATATTGATACGCTTAGTTAGGTGCATTTCCTTTAAGTTATGCGGAACCCAAACATCGAGCTTGTTTACGTTGCCAAGTTTCTTCAAATGGTTTTCAACCGTTGTATGCGACACACTGAGCTTCTCTGACATCTCCCGCGTTGAATAACGCCGGTTTTCATCCAGCAAAGCCTGAATTTGTTCGTCAAAAACGGCCGATGGTCGACCAGAACGTGGGGCGTCTTTAACTCCAAAATCTCCAAGCCTGAATTTGGCAAACCAGCGCTGACATTGGCGATCTCTCATGGCATCTTTACACTTCGCACAATTTTTCGCGAGCTTCGACCGCTTTTATTCCTTTTCGGAAATAAAAAAGCAAAATATGCCGAAAAAGCTCACTTTGATCCTCCATGTTTAATTTGCTATAGCTTCCACAAATGTTATCGAATAATTACCAAATTTTCATCGATAGTACCTAAGACAATAAGCTTTAAAACGATAATAAAAAATGTGACCCTGGTGCTCGATTAGTCGTAAATAAATTAGATTAAAAACGATTACTAAAAAAAACGACATGACTTTCTTGCCCACCCAATATTTGTAATAGTGGATCAATTACCTGTCGATTGGTATGGGTCGCAACTTTCTAGGACAAAGTCGAAAAATTGATTTATTGCACGTTTTTGGCCCAAGGCGCCATTGTGCGCCGTTTTCAGCACGCTACAGGCAGCACCGCCAGCCTATGGATGGTTCGCCGATTCGTTTCATACTTCGTCTTCACGTCCGCCACTCGGACCTTGCCGTCAGCGCCGACGTGCATCGCAACTATTCGCCCGATCATCCACTGCTGCGGCGGAAGATTGTCATCGGCGACGACGACAAGAGCTCCCACGGCGACGTTTGGAACCTCCTGGTGCCACTTGTTTTTCGCCATCGTCTGCGCCATCGTCGTAAGCAGGTTGAGCTGACTTGGTCCGGGAGCGCTGCTGAGGGTGGAGCCAGGAGTGGCCCGTCGATCAGGAGATGGCCTGAGCTTAGGGCTTCGCCGTCGTTTGGATTGGTGCTGATCGCTCCGAGGGGAGGACGGCCTCCACGCTGGTGAGGAGAGTTCCGAGCTCCTCCGCGGTCAGGATGTCTTCGTTGACCGTCCGATAGAACAGGTGCTTTGCAGATTTCACACCTGCCTCCCAAAGTGTGCCGAAGTGAGGTGCTGTGGGCGGTATCAACGCAAACTCGTATCCTTTTTTTGATGCGAATGTTGCGATACAAACTCAGAAGACTAAATCCGACTTAGATGTCGATGTCCTTAATAAACAATTTAGGTATAGTCAATCCCCCACTCCAACGCTAAAAATGTACCTGAACTCAACAACTGTCTTTGAAAATATCTTTAGTTTCATGTGTGTCAGTTCCAATGAAGTTCTTGAATCTTTGTTGAAAATGAAATCTAACGCGGAAGGTTTGGATAATTCAAGCTCAAAATTCATCAAACTATTGATCCCACAAATAATTTTTCAAATCAGCCACATACTCAATACCATTTTTAGTACTTCCATCTATCCGGAAACGTGGAAAATAGCTAAAATCATTCAGATACCAAAAGCGAAAAACAAATTCAGGCCTATTTCCATCTTGCCATTTTTAGCAAACCTTCCCCGACAATAATAACATATTAAGTAGCAGGCAGTCGGAATTCAAAAAGAACAGGAGCTGTACAACGGCTATCATCAAGATCTCGGAAGATATCCGACAACAAATTGATAATAGCAAAGTGACTCTCCTTACCCTACTAGGGTACTCAATCAATAACATAATTCTATGTACTAAACTTCGTACACTATATAACTTTTCTTCGAGTGCAATATAACTTCTAGACATCTAACTATCCAACAGATTACAGGCTGTCGTTTCAGGATCCCGTAGATCAGATCTTGTATCAGTCTCTTAGGGAGTCCAACAAGAGTCGGATTTGGGGCCGTTGCTATTCTGAATATACATAAATGATCTCCCTAAATGTTTTCCTAAGCTTTCAGTTATGGAATACACTTAGAACCCTTCTGAAAGTTCAATCCTATTTTGTATTAACAATACCATTATAAAACGCTTAAGCCTATCTTAACGAAGGGGGCGAGAGACGGGGCGAATTCGCGAGAGCGATGGAATGAAGCTTTGTTGCGCTCCCGCCTCACACTGTCCAACTAATTTCAAATTCAAAAAAATGCAAAGTGCGTGAACACCGCCCCCTTCTGAAGGACCGCCGCACAGTGGCGCCTTTTGCATTTTTTTGGTAATAAATCATAACTTCTGAACCAGTGGAGATAATTGAATGATGTAAACGGCAAATGAAAGATAATTAATCCACCTTTAAAATATTGCATGACACAGGGAGTGGGCATGGCAGATGCGTACTTACAAATCGGCAAAGTCCGAATTTAAAAACAAATCCATTTTTTTACGACAAATAGAAAAACTTTTAAAAAAAAAGTTAAAAATTATGGAACAAAATGGACGTTTGGCAAATAACCCGTAACTAAGAGATGCGGCTGGCAAACTGTAATATGTTTTATTATACCCGTTACTTGTAGAGTAAAAGGGTATATTGTATTCGTGCAAAAGTATGTAACAGCTAGAAGGAAGCGTTTCCGACCCCATAAAATATATATATTCTTGATCAGGGTCACTAGCCGAATTGATATAGCCATGTCTGTTTGTCCGCCTGTCTGTCTGTCTGTCTGTCTGTATGAACGCTGAGATCCCGGAAACTACAAAAGCTAAAAGGTTGAGATTTCCCGCACATATTCTTGGGCTACCTACGCAGCGCAAGTTTATTTCAGCCGAGCGCCACGCCCCCTCTAACGCCCACAATCGCTCACTAACGATTTTAAAATGTGTGCGCCCACACCTTTAAAGATTTCCGAGAAGTATAAGTGCAATTTTGTTGTGAATATTTATACCTATCGAAATGTAGAAGACATTTTTTAAATCGGACCATTCATTAAAAAGTTATGCCCAATCAAAATTTTATATATCTATCTCCCTCGCACTCCCTTTAGCGTTCTCTCCTGTTTTTATACCCGTTAATCGTAGAGTAAAAGGGTATATTGTAATCGTGCAAAAGTGTAACAGCTAGAAGGAATCATTTCCGACCCTATAAATATATATTCTTGCTCAGGGTCACTAGCCGAGTTGGTCTAGCCATGTCTGTCTCTGCGTCTGTCTGTCTGTCTGTCTGTCCGTCCGTATAAACGCTGAGATCTGGGAAACTACAAAAGCTAGATTACCCACACATATTCTTGGGCTTCCTACCCAGTGCAAGTTTGTTTCAGCCAAGGGCCACGCCCTGAGTAACGGGTATCTGATAGTCGGGAAACCCGATTATAGCGTTCTTTCTTGTTTTACTCGTAACTCACACCAATCAGTGGAAAAAAGAAGAAAAGCGATTCGATACCTAGTTTCTAAGATATACCCCCCAGACGTACGAAAAATTACCTAAAAACTGTGTGTTTTTTTTAAGTGAAAAATTTGTCAACTTTGAAGGGGAATATGTTTTACAAAAAGTTTTGTTCGACCACTAATGACCATCTCTCGGGCAGCTGCATAATTCCACGCTCGAAGAACTTTTGGTCTTTTCCAGCAAAGAATCGAGACAAGTGGTTTTCGACAGCCTCATCTGAATCTAAGTTTTTACCATTCAAAGAGTTTTAAAGAGAGCGAAACAAATGGTAATCTGAAGGTGCTAAGTCCGGACTATAAGGTGGATGTGGTAGCACTTCCCAATTCAGCTCCGTTAATTTTTGCCGAGTGACCAAAGATGTGTGGGGCCTAGCGTTGTCATGGTGAAAGACTATACCCTTGCAATTAGCTAGTGCCGGCTCCTTTTCTTTAATTTTTTCCGCCAAATTGGATAGCTGGCGACAGTGCACATCTGAATTGATGGTTTCATTCCGTCCCAGCAGCTCAAAGTGAACTACACCCTTCCAATTCCACCAAACAGACAGCACAACTTTCCTCTGATGGATATCGGCCTTTGATGTGGCTTGGGCTGGCTCATCTTTCTTCCTCCATGATCTTTTTCGTTGGACATTATTGTAAACAACCCACTTTTCGTCGCCAGTAACATCGAGCTTGTTTACGTTGCCAAGTTTCTTCAAATGGTTTTCAACCATTGTATGCGACACACTGAGCTTCTCTGACATCTCCCGCGTTGAATAACGCCGGTTTTCATCCAGCAAAGCCTGAATTTGTTCGTCAAAAACGGCCGATGGTCGACCAGAACGTGGGGCGTCTTTAACTCCAAAATCTCCAAGCCTGAATTTGGCAAACCAGCGCTGACATTGGCGATCACTCATGGCATCTTTCCCAAACACTTCGCACACTTTTTCGCGAGCTTCGACCGCTTTTTTTCCTTTTCGGAAATAAAAAAGCAAAATATGCCGAAAATGCTCACTTTGATCCTCCATGTTTAATTTGCTATCGCTTCCACAAATGTTATCGAATAATTACCAAATTTTCATCGATAGTACCTAAGACAATAAGCTTTAAAACGATACTAAAAAGTGTGACCCTGGTGCTCGATTAGTCGTAAATAAATTAGATTAAAAACGATTACTAAAAAAAACGACATGACTTTCGTGCCCACCCAATATTTGTAATAGTGGATCAATTACCTGTCGATTGGTATGGGTCGCAACTTTCTAGGACAAAGTCGAAAAATTGATTTATTGCACGTTTTTGGCCCAAGGCGCCATTGTGCGCCGTTTTCAGCACGCCACAGGCAGCACCGCCAGCCTATGGATGGTTCGCCGATTCGTTTCATCCTTCGTCTTCACGTCCGCCACTCGGACCTTGCCGTCAGCGCCGACGTGCATCGCAACTATCCGCCCGATCATCCACTGCTGCGGCGGGAGATGGTCCTCGGCGACGACGACAAGAGCTCCCACGGCGACGTTTGGAACCTCCTGGTGCCACTTGTTTTTCGCCATCGTCTGCGCCATCGTCGTAAGCAGGTTGAGCTGACTTGGTCCGGGAGCGCTGCTGAGGGTGGAGCCAGGAGGGGCCCGTCGATCAGGAGATGGCCTGGGCTTAGGGCTTCGCCGTCGTTTGGATTGGTGCTGATCGCTCCGAGGGGAGGACGGCCTCCACGCTGGTGAGGAGAGTTCCGAGCTCCTCCGCGGTCAGGATGTCTTCGCCGACCGTCTGAAGGAACAGGTGCTTTGCAGACTTCACACCTGCCTCCCAAAGTCCGCCGAAGTGAGGTGCTGTGGGCGGTATGAACGCAAACTCGCATCCTTTTCTTGATGCGAATGTTGCGTTACCGCCCCCCTGCTCCTCCATACGGGCCCGGAATTCTCTCATGTAGCGATCGGCTCCGACGAATCCCGCGTCGACTCACGAACCTTTGGAATGCCAACAAAAACGCATCAGTGGTGACGTCAGACACTAACTCTAAGTGGACCGCTTTGGACGCAAAACATACAAACAATGTCACGTATGATTTGTACGGTGGCTTTCCACGGATACGATACGTTGTGTTAAATGGGCCACAAAAATCAACACCACAAATATTAAATGGGCGGAGAGCTCGAAGTCTGTCTGATGGCAAGTTCTCCATGATTTGCGTCAAGAGTTGAGGCTTGCACCGAAAGCTACGATTGCAAGAACAAACTTTTCTGCGGCAAACGTCCTGCGCATTAACCAACCATATTTTTTTCGCAACGGACTTACAAGAGCTCGAGGGCCAGCATGACAATTTGTAACGTGCAGATGGACACGTAAGTTTTAACAAACTCTGAGCCTTTTGACAACAACAACGGGTAAAACCGAACTAATACTCTTCACGCGGAGAACAAACAACATACAGTAAACCAAAAATATATGGAATCGAACTCGAGCTATCGGGTGAAGCTAAGTACCTAGGAGTGATACTAGACCCGAAGCTCTCGTGGAAACAGAACATTACAAAACGAGTAAAAAGGCCAGTATATCATTTTACTCGTGCAGGAAAATGTTCAGCAAAAACTGGGGTATACACCCTAAGATAATATTATCGCTTTACACAGCCAATTCTCACATACGGAGCACTAGTCTGGTGGCCAGCCCTGACAAGAGCATACAATATTACCAAGCTGACAAGAAAACAGAGATCAGCTTGTGTATTGATTCTAGTAGCGGCCCCTAAAATACCCTTAACAAGCTTAGACCTACATTCCGTTAGACATTCCGTAAGATACAGTGGCTGGGGGTCTCCAAATAGGATCGAGAAGATGTAAGTGAGCATCTGCTTAACAGCACTGTTAAAGCTTACAGAGCTCAGATAGGGTCAAAGGAAAATAACGATTAACAGGGAATAGTGTCAATAGGGAAAGTCAGGTTGCATGGTCGCTGAGGGGCGAAGTTACCTTCTTTTGGTTTTTGATTCTCAAGCAGAGAAGGTCGTAGGTTCGGAGTACTTATTACAACTCGCTTTTGCAGTGAACTCAGACCTAAAAGTAGGGTCAGGAGCATCACATAAGTTTGCGCGTGTGTTCCCAAATAGGGAAAATCCGAAATAACCATAGAAACCTACGGCCATAGACCAAACAAACCAAATAAAGTTTCAAATTAAATTAAATAAATTTTTACGAAAAAGTTAGGACTCCTCACAGGTGTTTAAAAATTTTGGATTAGGTTTGGCGTCAATAAGCTGGTGGAAGAAAAATACTTTGCGCCAGAAGCTAATCAATACCAACGGAAAATAGCCAGAAGTCAAGGCGAGAGAGCAGCGGTGCTACGAGCTCCAAGAGAGAAGAAGATGATCCAGTTTTCGATATCGCGAGCAGCTGAGACGACGACGTTAGAGCGCTGCTAGTTTAAGCCCGGTTTTTTCGGTCCGCGCGTGCGCTAAAGGCCGTTGGGATGTTTGGGGAAGCCTAAGGGCCTATGAGGATGCAGTGAGGCAGATTTGAGACGGAGCAGAAAAGTAAAAACCCTGTGAAAACTAATGCAGTGCCAGTGATCGTCCCTAACCCTGTTTCACGACCCATACCCCAGTTACGTAATTCTATGGGTGTTCTGAATCCGGAAAAAGCCTGAAAGCCACGGAAAATGCCCTAAGTTTCCGTCATGTGTCCATTTCCGGTACGATTTAAATAGCCGATAATTTTTCATCGCATGCCTATAACAGAAGCCGAGAACAGTGAGAGAGCGTAGCGCAGACACCAACCCGGTATTGTGTTAGAGAGAGAAAAAGCATAGCTTAAACGCAGAAAAGAGCAATTACCGAACAGCGGAGAGTGGGGATGGGAAATTAGATTAGTGGGTAGTTATGTAAGAAAGTGTCTGTTTAAATTTTAAGTTTTGTTAGTTTGGAAAAAAATGTCCCAATGGCCTCGGTGAGCGTAACACAGTGCGAGTGTGGAAAAAAAAACTGTTAATAAATTCATACATTTTTTTTAAATAATTAAATTTTAAACCCTCCCAACAAGCCAAACAGGAACGACCTCTGGAAAGCGCTTTCTACGTTGGAACCGAATGAAATGTGAGTGAACTTGTTACATTTTTTATTTTTGAAACAATTTTTGCGAAGATGAATTTTCGCTTGCGTGTTTTTTTCCATTCGCCTTTATGTAAAGCCACTGTTTGCCAAAGATAACATGGGAACAGAAAACCCTTTGTTTACCTTAGTTAACATAACTAAAACTGTTAATTAACTGTATTGAATTTCTTGAAGAACTTAATCGTAAAAGTACATTTAAAAACGTAATTAATTAAAGAATTTTATTTAAATTTATAACTTAACAATATTGAAGAAAAAAAAATCGGAGAAAGCTATGAAATTTTATATTGTAATTTTTAGTCTGTAATAAATTATTAAAATGTTTGCGTATATAACTATTTTTTGATCCCCGCTAATTAACCCCTAACCCCATAAAACAAAAGGGGCCATGAATTAGTTTAAAGTGGAAATTCGTGGCCAAGGTTGGGTTGGCATATTGGGCCGCAACAAGATCATATTTTCCATATTTTCTTTGCATGTCCTTCTAGCTGTCATACGTGTAACTTGTTCTCTCCGTCCAGTTTAGCCTTTTTATACCCTTGCAGAGGGTATTATGATTTCAGTCAGAAGTTTGCAACGCAGTGAAGGAGACGTTTCCGACCCCATAAAGTATATATATTCTTGATTAGCATCACTAGACGAGTCGATCTGGCCATGTCCGTCTGTCCGTCCGTCGGTCCGTCTGTCCGTCTGTCTGTCTGTCCGTCTGTCCGTCTGTCCGTCTGTCCGTCTGTCTGTTTCTACGCAAACTAGTCTCTCAGTTTTTAAGCTATCGGGATGAAACTTTCCCAAAAGTCGTCTCACTATTGCAGGTAGTTTATAAGTCGGAACCGACCGGATCGGACAACTATATCCTATAGCTCCTATAGGAAGGATCGGAAAAAAAACGTTAAAAAAATTCTAGCTTCGGTGTTTTTTAAAGTATTACCTTCTAATCTTGGGAATATTATTTTTTATATATTTCTAAATTTCGAATTAAATATTTAAAAAATCGGATCACTATATCATATAGCTGCCATAGGAACGGTCGGAAAATTAAATGGAAATTAATAGGAAAAAAATTATATATTTGTTGATTTTTATTACATTCTCTTCTACTCTGGGATATGACTATTTTTTAATATTTCCGAATTTCGATTTTAATTTTAAAAATATCGAACTACTATATCATTTAGCTGCCATAGAAACGATCGAAAAATTAATGTGAAATAATAGGAAATTTAACATTTTTGCGATTTGTAAATTAATAGAATGATCTGCAAGGGTATATAAGCTTCGGCTTGCCGAAGCTAGCTTCCTTTCTTGTTTTGGTTCGTTTTTGCACGTTTTAATTTAATAATAAGGTTGTAGGCCTCGTGGTATAGCAATTATAACACCCCCATTTGCCGACGAGCCAGTGAAGCCGGAGAAATATCATACGTGCCGGCTATACCCGAGAATTCCATCTTGCATATTTATTTTTTTTAAAGGTTACCCATTACAGGTATAATTGATATAAGCTTATTATTTTTGGCGCCCAAAGTGTCGGCTTTAGTTTATTTCATCTATTTCTCGATTTAGTTGAACGCAATAAGCTAGTGTGACTCACTTATACGTATGACCCTTTCTGTTTAACTTTGCTTTAATTTAATTTTTGTGTTTGATTTGTCTGCCTAGAAAGTAGTAGCAGCAAATCAGATTTATTTTCCGCTTTTATTGGTCCGCATATTTTATTTGGATTACAAGCTAAGCAACTCTAGAGAGGCTAGTTTGTCCAATGTTAATGTGGGTTCGATGGTTCACAGGACTGCACCCATCCACGATTAAAGGGGTTCATTAAATCTATATTTATACCCTTGCAGAGGGTATTATGATTTCAGTCAGAAGTTTGCAACGCAGTGAAGGAGACGTTTCCGACCCCATAAAGTATATATATTCTTGATCAGCATCACTAGACGAGTCGATCTAGCCATGTCCGTCTGTCCGTCCGTCTGTCCGTCTGTCTGTTTCTACGCAAACTAGTCTCTCAGTTTTTATGCAATCGGGATGAAACTTTCCCAAAAGTCTTCTTACTATTGCAGGTAGTATATAAGTCGGAACCGACCGGATCGGACAACTATATCCTATAGCTCCCATAGGAAGGATCGGAAAAAAAACGGTAAAAAAAATTCTAGCTTCGGTGTTTTTTAAAGTATTACCTTCTAATCTTGGGAATATTATTTTTTATATATTTCTAAATTTCGAATTAAATATTTAAAAAATCGGATCACTATATCATATAGCTGCCATAGGAACGGTCGGAAAATTAAATGGAAATTAATAGGAAAAAAATTATATATTTGTTGATTTTTATTACATTCTCTTCTACTCTGGGATATGACTATTTTTTAATATTTCCGAATTTCGATTTTAATTTTAAAAATATCGAACTACTATATCATTTAGCTGCCATAGAAACGATCGAAAAATTAATGTGAAATAATAGGAAATTTAACATTTTTGCGATTTGTAAATTAATAGAATGATCTGCAAGGGTATATAAGCTTCGGCTTGCCGAAGCTAGCTTCCTTTCTTGTTTTGGTTCGTTTTTGCACGTTTTAATTTAATAATAAGGTTGTAGGCCTCGTGGTATAGCAATTATAACACCCCCCATTTGCCGACGAGCCAGTGAAGCCGGAGAAATATCATACGTGCCGGCTATACCCGAGAATTCCATCTTGCATATTTATTTTTTTTAAAGGTTACCCATTACAGGTATAATTGATATAAGCTTATTATTTTTGGCGCCCAAAGTGTCGGCTTTAGTTTATTTCATCTATTTCTCGATTTAGTTGAACGCAATAAGCTAGTGTGACTCACTTATACGTATGACCCTTTCTGTTTAACTTTGCTTTAATTTAATTTTTGTGTTTGATTTGTCTGCCTAGAAAGTAGTAGCAGCAAATCAGATTTATTTTCCGCTTTTATTGGTCCGCATATTTTATTTGGATTACAAGCTAAGCAACTCTAGAGAGGCTAGTTTGTCCAATGTTAATGTGGGTTCGATGGTTCACAGGACTGCACCCATCCACGATTAAAGGGGTTCATTAAATCTATATTTATACCCTTGCAGAGGGTATTATGATTTCAGTCAGAAGTTTGCAACGCAGTGAAGGAGACGTTTCCGACCCCATAAAGTATATATATTCTTGATCAGCATCACTAGACGAGTCGATCTAGCCATGTCCGTCTGTCCGTCCGTCTGTCCGTCTGTCTGTTTCTACGCAAACTAGTCTCTCAGTTTTTATGCAATCGGGATGAAACTTTCCCAAAAGTCTTCTTACTATTGCAGGTAGTATATAAGTCGGAACCGACCGGATCGGACAACTATATCCTATAGCTCCCATAGGAAGGATCGGAAAAAAAACGGTAAAAAAAATTCTAGCTTCGGTGTTTTTTGAAGTATTACCTTCTATTCTTGGGAATATTAGTTTTTAATTATTTCTGAATTTCGAATAAAATTTTATCAAAATCATACGACTATATCATATTGCTGCCATAGGAACGATCGGAAAATTAATGGGAATATAATAGGAAATAAATTATTGCTTCGTTGGTTTTTATTGTATTCTCTTCTTCTCTGGGATATGACTCTTTTTAAATATTTCCGAATTTCGATTTTAATATTATCAAAATCGAACTACTATATCATATAGCTGCCATAGGAACGATCGGAAATAAGAGAAATAATGGGAAATTTAACATTTTTGCGATTTGTAAATTAATAGGAATGATCTGCAAAGGTATATAAGCTTCGGCTGGCCGAAGCTAGCTTCCTTTCTTGTTTTAAAATCATTTTCACATGCAGTTAAATGGAAAATCGGAAAATTTTGTGGACGGGAAAGGTGGTAAAGTTTAGTTGGGAGATCAAATATTTACATACAAAATCGTTGTATTAACTTTACGAAAAAAAAAAAATTAATTTAAATAATTTAAGAGTTAGTTGAGTTTATATGATGGACGTTGATGCACTACGAGCAGTACAAACAAGTGGCCCAACGATACCAAGCACGTGCTTGTTACGCGCGGGACCCTTTATCAATTAGGGCAAAAATGCGAGTTCGCGAGGAAAATACATGAAACAAATACTACAAATACTACAACTAAGATTGAAGCAAATGAGATAAAATTTTAGTTTTTAATACGGGGATAGATGTTGAAGTGCAAATTAAATGATAAAGATTGTTATAATTTTTACATAGAACAAGAAAGGGCTCATGCAGAGTAAAATTTGATGTACATCGAGGCAAATTAAGAGGGTAATAATTTCGTGTTAGTCTAGCGGGAACATTAAAAGTTAAACGGTTTACCAGTTCTACAGAATCAATATCACCTCTTATAAGATTATGCATAAAAATAGTACCAAGCATTATTCTACGGTTAGCCTTACGTTTTGATCCCAGTTCAAACTACGAAGGGCAAAAAGAAGACATTTTTTTTGCACCGACTCAATACGGTCGATGTGCACTTGATATTGTGGACTCCAAACTGAAGAACAATATTCCAAAATAGGACGGACAAGGGAGGTAAAACAATTTATAAAGCTGAAGTTTAAATGAAATTTTAGCTGCACATTTAAAAAGGAGATCCATGGGATCAGATCGGACTCCTGAGGAAGAGGTAGCACCTCCAGTTATTATATGTAGCCTTTGCCATAGTCCTATAGAAACACAGGAAAAATACACAACAAAGTGTGGGCACGATTTTCACAAAGCCTGCATTAAAACCCATTTTTCAGCATCGCCAAACTGTCAAGTTTGTTAAAAAAGGTGTATTTCTCAGAAGCTAT
>JBAMCF010000046.1:0-17744 GCA_037075285.1 Drosophila lutescens | reverse complement strand
ATATTGTATTCGTGCAAAAAAAAGTAACAGCTAGAAGGAAGCGTTTCCGACCCTATAAAGTATATATATACTTGATCAGGATCACTACCCGAGTCGATCTAGCCATGTCCGTCTGTCCGTCTAACTGTCTGTCTGTCTGTCCGTCCATATGAACGCTGAGATCTCGGAAACTATAAAACCTAGAAGATTCCAATTTTGCATGCAGATTTTAGGATTTCCTACGCAGCGCAAGTTTGTTTCAAAAAGGTGCCACGTCCCCCCTAACGCCCACAATCGCCATAAACGATTTTCAAATGTGTCTGGAGGCCACATCTCTTAAGATTTTAAAATTATATAAACGCAATTTTATAGTGTTTATTAAAACCTATCGAAATGTAGAAGACATTTTTCAAATCGGACCATTCATTAAAATGTTATACGCAATCAAAATTGTTTATATATCTAACTCCCTCGCACTCCCTTTAGCTGAGTTACGATTATTAGATAGTCGGGACACCAACCCGAGTACAGCGTTCGCACTCCCTTTAGCTGAGTGACGGGTATTAGATAGTCGGGACATTTGCTCCATGATTGCGACGCTATAACTCACGAACGACTTAAAGGAAACGACAATCAATCAAACACGTGTTAGCGCGTGAAATGAGGTTTCCAAAAAGGTATATTAGTACCATATGCGACGAATATAACAAGAACTACGCGCTTTCAGCGCCAACTAGCGAAAATACCGCAAGACTTTTTTGACAACCTAATATGTAGCTCACTTCCTTCTTAGTGACTTTTTGTGAATTTTTTAATAATTTTCGGTCCCTGCTAAAAAATAAGCACATAATTAAAAAACACACTTATTCTGAGAAAGTTAAAGTTTTGATCATTTAAAAACACTTAGTGGAAAAGGGGGCTCTGATAGTAGGAAACGTTTGGTTAGATATAGCAGCTATATATAGCCACTGGATTGAGACTGGTATCATCGGAAAAGCTTTTTTTGTTTTTTTTATAACTTTTTCCTACATAATTTTAAAGTAAATTACAAAGCCTTCGAGGAACGTTGCAAAATGTCAACATACTTTTTAAGCTAGTCTTCCCCCAGTACTGGGGTAATAACAGTACGAAACTTACTTTCACTGTTAACGGTATAGGGTATAAGAGATAATTTTCTTAAAAATATTACAATTTGAATTGGGATTCGGGACTGTTGCCTTCTCTCCCACAGGTTTTAAAGGTGCGGTCTTTTTACGTTTACAGCTGTTTAGAAATAGAACGGTCATTTATTATTCGCATATAATCGCACCTAGTTAAATGCTCATAATTGTATTGTTTTCTAATCGCACATAGTTAAAAGCACATCATTGTTTTGTATTCTACATAAAAGCTTTAAGCTCACTCGCATAGCCCAAACTACAGTCGATCTGCATTAGTATTGGAATGTTATGAATATTTATGCATTATCTTTTGTGCACGTTTTTTCGGCAATCATATAATTTAATTGTACCCGCAACCGCTCGCAAATCGCAACCCGCTATACCTGAATACGAGGACAAGTTCTACCGAGCGCACTCCATTTTCATTAAAGCCATAAACGAGATGGGTGATCAAGATCATGTACAGGACCAGTCGAACATTTTGCTATCAAGTACAGTGGAACGTCTATTTGAGGGACAAAACCAACTTCTGGAACATTTTCATACCTCATCGGGAGCAGCTATTTTAATATTTGAGAAAATTTGAACTCCCACATTTTCTGGAAAATACGAGGATTGGAACCAGTTTAGTGATTTGTTCTTAAGCTCAGTAGAAAATAACGAAAAAATTCCCAAGTGCCAAAATTTCATTATCTGAAATCTTATTTAGATGGGGAAGCCCTTTCCTTAATTAAACATATTGCCGTTTGTAATGACAATTACCAAGATGCGTGGGAAAAATCGTTATGACAAAAAAACGCCAATAGCTCGATAAAATCAGATCATTTGTTCAGAATTTTCTTTCGTTGCCAACCGCAAACAATTTGAATATCGATGAGTTCTGCAGGGTAATTGACTCTGCCGAGATATGTATCCGAGGCCTACACGCGCTGAACTGTGACAGCCGCGATGTGTGGCTAATTCATATCTTGCTATCAAACTGTAGTTGGTCGTCCAAGGAAGACGTCACCATAAATGATCTATTCGCTTTTTTTTCGCTGATTGCGATACTTTGGAGTCTTGTCAGGATATACAAGTAATGCTACCCTCAAGACCAGCCCAGAGTAGACGCAAGTGGATCAAATCAGTCTTCTCGCGACTGTATATATTGTCAAGGACAGCACAATAATACGCATGCCCTATGTCGTGGAACGCCGTACTTTCGCCAGGGATACTAAGCTGTTTTTTAATTACCTAAGTCGATCTCATCAAGTCAGGGATTGTAATTCTTCGAACACTTGCCGTCAGTGCAACGCTAAGCATAACACGATAGTCCACCCGGAAGAGTCAAGATCAATTCCGTTGACCTCCGAAAATATGTCTGCGGCTGAGGTTAGTTGGCTGGAGTTAGCCGAGGTCGCGCTAGCTTCACTTCGCTTTCAAGAACCACGACTGCATCATTGGACGTCTCCGGGTTAATTATGAGTTCTCTGTCTTCCTTGATTCCAGCTCAGCTGGTCAAATCCAGCGCACCTATCTGGAACAAGACTCGCAGCTTACTGTTAGCTGACCAGACGTTTGGAGCACCGGGACGTTATTTTATGGGCTGATCAACTGTGGAACACATATACTGGACATCGCCGAGGGTTTTGTATTGAAAACCCCACCGCACTACATACTAATTTTGGTTAGGATTTTACAGGCAGCTGTAATTATTGTAGCGAAGCATCTACGCACGCACAAGTCCACCAAGCTTACGAAGATTTGGATTCCTTAGATCGCTCCTTCATGGACATGGAGCAAGTGCGTCCGAGCAATGCAACGATTGACGCCAGTGATCCTGCAGAAAAACATGTTCTGACAACGTATTCTCGCCGAGAAGATGGTGTATACATTGTCCAGTACCCATTCAAGAAACCCATCATGCCATTTGGATCTACGTTGCCACAACCCGCTAACCCGCTAACCCGCTTTACCGCCCTAAAACGGAATTTCGAAAGTTCCCCACACTCAAACATTTCATATAGGATTACTTACTCGAAATAGAGGACACATGGAATTGATACCTGCTGCTGAAGCGTCTGAGGATCCAGGACGCTGTAACTATTTGGCAAACCACGCAGTGTTTAAATTGGATAGCACCACCACCCGTTGCAGAGTTGTATTTGACGGCTCAGGAAAGGACTCCAAGGGTCATTCGCTTATATCACGACTGCACATAGGCCCACCTATTTAAAAGGATTCATTAGGAGTATGTCTTCGCTTCCGTCCGCATCTTCATGTAATTTGCGCTGATATCGAGAAGATGTTTAGAGGCATTTTGTTGTCAGACGAACACACGCAGTATCAACGCATAGTTTGGAGAACGGAGGAGAACGCTACGCTGGATCACTAGCTATGGCTGACTGTAACATATGGTTTAGCTTCATCGCCATTCCTCGCCTTTCGGGTTTTAAAACTGCTCGCGAACGACTATGCCAAAGTGTATCAGAGCGCAGCTGTCGTTCTTAACAGAGACGCGTACGTTGATGATATTCCCACTGGATGCGACCAAATTACGGATCTCATCGAACTCAAAGATGAGTTAATATCGCTTCAAAGCAAAGCTCAATTCAACCTTCGAAAGTGGAGCTCAAACTGTTACGCCCTATTGAAGTCTTTGCCCAAGAAGATTTGTGAGTATCCACTTGAAGCTTGGGTAATAAACCCGTTACTTGCTGCATTACTTGCTACTGGTCGACATCAAATGCAGTGGGTACAGGCTCGAACAATGCGGCGCGCTAAATCCCTTGCATTGCTAATCCAGAATTTCAGACATAGTAGCGCCACCACCAAATCGATGGCAGCCATTTTTACAACAGGCCACTTTAATATGCCTTCATCCTGTGACGACCCACCGTCACAAAATCAATAAAAGAACATTCCAAAACAAGAGAGAACGTTATAGTCGGGTGCCCCGACTATCAGATACCCGTTACTCAGGTAAAGGGAGTGCAAGGGAGATGGAGATAGAAACTTTGATCACGCATAACTTTTTAACGAATGGTCCGATTTGAAAAATTTCTTCTACATTTCGATAGGTATTGATAAACACAATAAAACTGCATTTTTACTTTTCCGAAATATTTAAGTTTTTAAATTCGTATATGAGCGATTGTGGGCGTTAGAGGGGGCGTGTCACCTTCTTGAAACAAACTTGCGCTGCGTAGTAACTCCAAGAATCTTCATGCCAAATACCAATCCACTAGCTTTTATAGTTTCCGAGATCTCGGCGTTCATACGGACAGACAGACGGACAGACGGACAGACGGACAGACAGACAGACGGACAGACGGACATGGCTATATCGACTCGGCTAGTGACCCTGATCAAGAATATATATACTTTAAAGGGTCGGAAACGCTTCCTTCTAGCTGTTACATACTTTTGCACGAATACAATATACCCTTTTACTCTACGAGTAACGGGTATAAATATAAGGAATTTTTCTAACCTTATTTTGCATTAAAAATGCACTCTTACATGTTTTGCAATTTTTTATGCTCTGCCTGGAAACAGTTTTCCAGTTTTCTTAGCAACCTAATCATAATAAAATACATTCAAGGGCTTTGATCTTATGTCAAACAACGACTAGTCGACTATATCGAAAACAGTCGACTGAAAGGCTGTCAAACAATCGACTGTAGTCACTATCGATAGTTTTGCAGCTCTAGCTTGAACAGTGTATCATATTTACAGGCGCTTAATTCCCTAAATTTTTACAGGGGCCCAGCGGTGTGGCGATTTTACCCCACTATGTGCCGGCATTGCCCCACTATAATGGTTTTAGTTTTTAATATCTAATAAGTCGCTAAGGTAGTTAAATAAAGGGGAATTCCACATTTTAAAGCTTGGTGCTAACAGTATTTAACAAAAAACAAAAAATATGATGATGTGACACAAGATGGACAAAAAATAGCTTTGAAAAAATGCTGACGAAATGGCCTCACTCACCCCTACACGAGAATGTGTTACAATAAACAAAGTAAACAGCAAAGTGCACAAATGACTGCAGTGAGGCACTCCAGATGTCACGTAGGTCAATTTAGAAACAGCGTTCTTAAATATAACCCTCTGAACTTGAAGTCAAAGTTAATATATTACATGGAAACCCAAGCTGATCTAATTTGAATAAAAGAAGAGAACGGTTTATAGAGTCTTACTAAAATCTGTCAGTCTGCATTTTTTTGTTAAATCCATTTATTACAATAGATGACAATTCAAGTTGGTTGGTGGTGTTGGCACGGTGATATTAGCGAGGAACATAAATGTTGCAAAAAATGCTTTAGGAATCGCAGACAATTTAGAAATACCTCTGTAACTTTGGCGCTGCGTCGCCTTGCTGTAAAATTAATAGTGTGTATTGTCATGAAATCAGACATTTTTACCACATTTTAAAATGTTTTGGGCTGTTCAAAGTACATATGTAATGGTTTTTAATTTTATCATCTCCGGCATTCATTTTTCGAAACGAAATTTTAATTTTAATTTCATTTAAAATTTCATTTAAAAATATGAGTTTAGTTGGCAACGGAGTAATTAGGCCTCTAAAATAATTTTTTATTGTTCTTATTTGTTTATAGCACCTAATTAATCGCAATAGGATTGACAATTCAACAAAAAGCATCAAATCAATTTTTATCATTGATCCAATTTCATAGTAGCTCTAATGAATGAGCAAAATTGTACTTCTTAGATACAATTTTGCGCATTGCTCATCGGTCCAGGTAGTACAGTATGGAGTCATTTTTAAATACCAAACAAATACTAAAAGTGCCCATCGCTTTTTACAATTTTTCTCATTAATTGCTCATTGCAGCTGACATATATCTGTCTTGCTCGCACCTACGTAAAATCGTATGGGCTGAGAAAAAATTGCTCTAATGAATAAGCCGAACAATGTAGTGAAATAACCGCCTAAGCCTAAGCCCTACAAAATGTTTCAGAAAAACAGATTTGAACGGTCTTAATTTGCATCTTTCGAGGATCGTCTGGTCAGTTATATATTGTAGCGCTTGTAGTGTTATCGTAAATTGGGAGCCGCCATCTAGGATTCATATGGGGAACTATATTAAGGGGCATACAGACAGGGGGAGGAGAGTAACAGACCCTAACTTCAACCTGCTTTGGGGCATCTCCCATATTCGCTATGGGTTACCGCCAGAACTATGGCGGCATAGTCGGTCTTTCCAATTTCGAACGTCTTACAGACCAGAAGTATTTCTTTCAAGTGTCTTCCAAAGTCTTAAATAAAAGGAAAAAATTAAACGAAAGTGAAAGTTCGTCGTGCAGTTACCAAAAGTTAGCTCAGCGCTAAGTCCAATTGGGTGAGTTGAGAAGTCGAAGAATATTCCGGTTGGATTTTTATGAGGGAAATTTGCTTTTGGATATAGGCTTGGCGCTTTACAAATCATCTAAAAATTACGAAGACGGAAATTATTTGCGGACCTGACCTACCGCATCGTCTACGCGAACGAGTGGAATTGAGTGGATTTGACGTTTAATCTTTCTAAGCGCATCGGTGATCGCGCAGCCACCCAAGAGGGCGCTCGAAAATCCGAACGAGTGGTTTTTGTTTGTCGCCGAAAAATCGCAGCCAGAGGAAAATCTTTTTTTGTATGTGTGTGTGGTGAAAGGCGGAAAAAACCCGCGTGGGGGAAAAAAATAGCCTCCATCTGCCGTCCAATTTTGCCTTAATCATCGTCAGTAGAAAGAAAAGTAATTTTAACCTAAAAGAAAAGTAATTTTAACTTAAAAGAAAAGTAATTTTTAACATAAAAGAAAACTAATTATAATGCCTAAAGAAAAGGAAAAGTGATTCCATGCAGTAAAGTAAAATTATTCAAATGAGTAAAGTAAAGCTATTCAAATAATTAAATTAAAGCAATTCAAATAAGCAAAGTAAAAAACAAGAGAGAACGTTATAGTGGGGTGCCCCAACTATCAGATACCCGTTACTCAGGTAAAGGGAGTGCGAGGGAGATAGAAACTTTGATCACGCATAACTTCTTAACGAATGGTCCGATTTGAAAAATTTCTTCTACATTTCGATAGGTATTGATAAACACAATAAAACTGCATTTTTACTTTTCCGAAATATTTAAATTTTTAAAGTCGTATATGAGCGATTGTGGGCGTTAGAGGGGGCGTGGCACCTTCTTGAAACAAACTTGCGCTGAGAAGGAACTCCTAGAATCTGCATGCAAAATACCAATCCTCTAGCTTTTATAGTTTCCGAGATCTCAGCGTTTATACGGACAGACAGACGGACAGACGGACATGGCTATATCGACTCGGCTAGTGCCCTGATCAAGAATATATATACTTTATGGGGTCGGAAACGCTTCCTTCTAGCTGTTACATACTTTTGCACGAATACAATATACCCTTTTACTCTACGAGTAACGGGTATAAATAGAGTTAGTTAAAACTTAAGTTAAATTATGTAATCTCCTCTACTAATGGCGTGCGCAAGAAATTACGATGATGAAAGAGGGCAAAAAGGCAGAACAGAGAAGGTTTGAGTGTCTTTATGATTTTTGAGTGATTTTCTGGCCGGCGACTCGGGACAAATTTTTTTATGTGAAATAAAGTGAGCAAAAATATTTGATTCCTTTTTACAGCGTTTCAGGACCACCTCACGGAAAGCGCTTTCGTAAAACACCGATTGGTTAGCGATCAAGAATATATATACTTTATGGGGTCGGAAACGCTTCCTTCTAGCTGTTACATACTTTTGCACGAATACAATATACCCTTTTACTCTACGAGTAACGGGTATAAATAGAGTTAGTTAAAACTTAAGTTAAATTATGTAATCTCCTCTACTAATGGCGTGCGCAAGAAATTACGATGATGAAAGAGGGCAAAAAGGCAGAACAGAGAAGGTTTGAGTGTCTTTATGAGTTTTGAGTGATTTTCTGGCCGGCGACTCGGGACAAATTTTTTTATGTGAAATAAAGTGAGCAAAAATATTTGATTCCTTTTTACAGCGTTTCAGGACCACCTCACGGAAAGCGCTTTCTAAGAGGGAGTCGTAAAACACCGATTGGTTAGCGAAAATCTTTCGTTCATGCAAAGTTTTTTTTAACACAAAAAAAAAAAGATAAAATAAAAAAAAGGAAATAAATCCATAAAATGCTAAAAGAAATTTGTGCCCGAGAA
This sequence comes from Drosophila lutescens, assembly GCA_037075285.1. Lineage (NCBI taxonomy): Eukaryota > Metazoa > Arthropoda > Insecta > Diptera > Drosophilidae > Drosophila > Drosophila lutescens. The sequence goes on along the minus strand of JBAMCF010000046.1, from coordinate 9,423 downwards.
ATTTGTTGGGATTAACGTAGATTAATAATTAGATAAAAAGAAGTGGAATGAATGAATGGATGAGAAACCCATTCCTCGCTTACACTCAAACCGTTCAGTTAGTTGCTTTTATATTTTGCTAAAATTTCTGAGTTTTTTTGTTGCTGCAATTTAATGTAATAATAACGCAATTTTATTATGAGGAATATCTAAATGATTAAAATGTAAATGGATAGAAGCTGTGACCTTTTGAACGTCTGCTTGTTTAATTATTAATTATTCTAGTTTTTATATGCATGTGTTTAAATACCATATTTTTCTTATATTACATTTTTTTGTCCCGATGAAATATTATCATTTATGCTTTAGATTTTAAATAAACTTTTATAATGTTGTAAGTCAAATTATTCGACACGTCTAACTCACTCTTTTTAACCCACTAATGCCAAAGGGGTCGCTCGGTAAATTAGTAGCTTTCGACAAGAGCGATCACTATATCGACTATATCGAAAACAGTCGACTGAAAGGCTGTCAAACAATCGACTGTAGTCACTATCGATAGTTTTGCAGCTCTAGCTTGAACAGTGTATCATATTTACAGGCGCTTAATTCCCTAAATTTTTACAGGGGCCCAGCGGTGTGGCGATTTTACCCCACTATGTGCCGGCATTGCCCCACTATAATGGTTTTAGTTTTTAATATCTAATAAGTCGCTAAGGTAGTTAAATAAAGGGAATTCCACATTTTAAAGCTTGGTGCTAACAGTATTTAACAATAAACAAAAAATATGATGATGTGACACAAGATGGACAAAAAATAGCTTTGAAAAAATGCTGACGAAATGGCCTCACTCACCCCTACACGAGAATGTGTTACAATAAACAAAGTAAACAGCAAAGTGCACAAATGACTGCAGTGAGGCACTCCAGATGTCACGTAGGTCAATTTAGAAACAGCGTTCTTAAATATAACCCTCTGAACTTGAAGTCAAAGTTAATATATTACATGGAAACCCAAGCTGATCTAATTTGAATAAAAGAAGAGAACGGTTTATAGAGTCTTACTAAAATCTGTCAGTCTGCATTTTTTTGTTAAATCCATTTATTACAATAGATGACAATTCAAGTTGGTTGGTGGTGTTGGCACGGTGATATTAGCGAGGAACATAAATGTTGCAAAAAATGCTTTAGGAATCGCAGACAATTTAGAAATACCTCTGTAACTTTGGCCCTGCGTCGCCTTGCTGTAAAATTAATAGTGTGTATTGTCATGAAATCAGACATTTTTACCACATTTTAAAATGTTTTGGGCTGTTCAAAGTACATATGTAATGGTTTTTAATTTTATCATCTCCGGCATTCATTTTTCGAAACGAAATTTTAATTTTATTTTCATTTAAAATTTCATTTAAAAATATGAGTTTAGTTGGCAACGGAGTAGTAATAATTTTTTATTGTTCTTATTTGTTTATAGCACCTAATTAATCGCAAAAGGATTGACAATTCAACAAAAAGCATCAAATCAATTTTTATCATTGATCCAATTTCATAGTAGCTCTAATGAATGAGCAAAATTGTACTTCTTAGATACAATTTTGCGCATTGCTCATCGGTCCAGGTAGTACAGTATGGAGTCATTTTTAAATACCAAACAAATACTAAAAGTGCCCATCGCTTTTTACAATTTTTCTCATTAATTGCTCATTGCAGCTGACAGATATCTGTCTTGCTCGCACCTACGTAAAATCGTATGGGCTGAGAAAAAATTGCTCTAATGAATAAGCCGAACAATGTAGTGAAATAACCGCCTAAGCCTAAGCCCTACAAAATGTTTCAGAAAAACAGATTTGAACGGTCTTAATTTGCATCTTTCGAGGATCGTCTGGTCAGTTATATATTGTAGCGCTTGTAGTGTTATCGTAAATTGGGAGCCGCCATCTAGGATTCATATGGGGAACTATATTAAGGGGCATACAGACAGGGGGAGGAGAGTAACAGACCCTAACTTCAACCTGCTTTGGGGCATCTCCCATATTCGCTATGGGTTACCGCCAGAACTATGGCGGCATAGTCGGTCTTTCCAATTTCGAACGTCTTACAGACCAGAAGTATTTCTTTCAAGTGTCTTCCAAAGTCTTAAATAAAAGGAAAAAATTAAACGAAAGTGAAAGTTCGTCGTGCAGTTACCAAAAGTTAGCTCAGCGCTAAGTCCAATTGGGTGAGTTGAGAAGTCGAAGAATATTCCGGTTGGATTTTTATGAGGGAAATTTGCTTTTGGATATAGGCTTGGCGCTTTACAAATCATCTAAAAATTACGAAGACGGAAATTATTTGCGGACCTGACCTACCGCATCGTCTACGCGAACGAGTGGAATTGAGTGGATTTGACGTTTAATCTTTCTAAGCGCATCGGTGATCGCGCAGCCACCCAAGAGGGCGCTCGAAAATCCGAACGAGTGGTTTTTGTTTGTCGCCGAAAAATCGCAGCCAGAGGAAAATCTTTTTTTGTATGTGTGTGTGGTGAAAGGCGGAAAAAACCCGCGTGGGGGAAAAAAATAGCCTCCATCTGCCGTCCAATTTTGCCTTAATCATCGTCAAAAGAAAAGTAATTTTAACCTAAAAGAAAAGTAATTTTAACTTAAAAGAAAAGTAATTTTTAACATAAAAGAAAACTAATTATAATGCCTAAAGAAAAGGAAAAGTGATTCCATGCAGTAAAGTAAAATTATTCAAATGAGTAAAGTAAAGCTATTCAAATAATTAAATTAAAGCAATTCAAATAAGCAAAGTAAAAAACAAGAGAGAACGTTATAGTGGGGTGCCCCAACTATCAGATACCCGTTACTCAGGTAAAGGGAGTGCGAGGGAGATAGAAACTTTGATCACGCATAACTTTTTAACGAATGGTCCGATTTGAAAAATTTCTTCTACATTTCGATAGGTATTGATAAACACAATAAAACTGCATTTTTACTTTTCCGAAATATTTAAATTTTTAAAGTCGTATATGAGCGATTGTGGGCGTTAGAGGGGGCGTGGCACCTTCTTGAAACAAACTTGCGCTGAGAAGGAACTCCTAGAATCTGCATGCAAAATACCAATCCTCTAGCTTTTATAGTTTCCGAGATCTCAGCGTTTATACGGACAGACAGACGGACAGACGGACATGGCTATATCGACTCGGCTAGTGCCCTGATCAAGAATATATATACTTTATGGGGTCGGAAACGCTTCCTTCTAGCTGTTACATACTTTTGCACGAATACAATATACCCTTTTACTCTACGAGTAACGGGTATAAATAGAGTTAGTTAAAACTTAAGTTAAATTATGTAATCTCCTCTACTAATGGCGTGCGCAAGAAATTACGATGATGAAAGAGGGCAAAAAGGCAGAACAGAGAAGGTTTGAGTGTCTTTATGAGTTTTGAGTGATTTTCTGGCCGGCGACTCGGGACAAATTTTTTTATGTGAAATAAAGTGAGCAAAAATATTTGATTCCTTTTTACAGCGTTTCAGGACCACCTCACGGAAAGCGCTTTCTAAGAGGGAGTCGTAAAACACCGATTGGTTAGCGAAAATCTTTCGTTCATGCAAAGTTTTTTTTAACACAAAAAAAAAAAGATAAAATAAAAAAAAGGAAATAAATCCATAAAATGCTAAAAGAAATTTGTGCCCGAGAAATTTGTTGGGATTAACGTAGATTAATAATTAGATAAAAAGAAGTGGAATGAATGAATGGATGAGAAACCCATTCCTCGCTTACACTCAAACCGTTCAGTTAGTTGCTTTTATATTTTGCCAAAAAAATCTGAGTTTTTTTGTTGCTGCAATTTAATGTAATAATAACGCAATTTTATTATGAGGAATATCTAAATGATTAAAATGTAAATGGATAGAAGCTGTGACCTTTTGAACGTCTGCTTGTTTAATTATTAATTATTCTAGTTTTTATATGCATGTGTTTAAATACCATAATTTTCTTATATTACATTTTTTTGTCCCGATGAAATATTATCATTTATGCTTTAGATTTTAAATAAACTTTTATAATGTTGTAAGTCAAATTATTCGACACGTCTAACTCACTCTTTTTAACCCACTAATGCCAAAGGGGTCGCTCGGTAAATTAGTAGCTTTCGACAAGAGCGATCACAGGAAGGGAGGGTCATCTGTACCTCGATATCATCGATGGTTAATAAGTAGTGTATAAATGGGGGTTCTGAATCGTATTTAATGGGGATTCTGGATACAAAAAGTGGAAGGCAATTAATTATGCTAATTAGGGTAATAAATTAGGTCAAGGTGACAGGTGTGGGGAAATTAAAGTTAATGGGTGCGTGACGGGTGATCGTTAATTAGGGTAATAAATTAGGTTAAGGTGACAGGTGACCGTTGCTTATATCCAGAAATCCTATCCAGAAATCCTATCCAGAGTTCTAAGTGGTTACAAGAACGTTCACGGGTGCGTGACGAGTGATCGTTAATTAAGGTAATAAGTTGACAAGTTACCGTTGCTTATATCCAGAAATCCTATCCAGAAATCCGGGATCCTAGTTAAGCGGGGTGTGATGGGTGACCGTTACTAGATCTAGACCGATCTAGAAAATGTCACGGGCTGTTGACACGATCACACGTGGACGTGGTAACTTGATTAGCATAACGAACACTCAAAAGAAACAGCTGAAAGCAAACACCCTTGTATAGGGGATCCCTTTGCCTGCCACTGAGAAACACCCACCCAAAACAAAGAATATGCTAATTTTAATTTAGGTCATGTTTGTAACAGGCTTTTCTTATACACTAAATATGATGACATTAGTATTAAGGCTCCATCTCGATGATTTTTATAGAAAAATCAGGCACACGCATCTTCCCCGAATCCATTATTACAAAACGTAAAATGATCGCCATATAACGTTTTGTTAAGATCGTCTTCTCCTTTATCCATAAACATATTCCTTGTATCAATGAGATTTTTTAAATCTTCTTTAAATTTTCCTTACCAAATTGGGATGTGAAATTATTGATTCAAAAGTTTAAAATATTTTGTGCATTATTTAGAGCTTAAATACCGCTTTTAATATGTATTGAGCAAAAAGGGAATTCGTTTATGTTTACGGTGTTTAATGGTAGGCAACCCAATTCCTCAACATCTCTCATGTGCGGTGATCTGAGAAAGATTTATAGAAAACGTTTGTTTTCAATTCCCTTGCATAATACCTCCTTTCCCGAAGTGATTTGTTTAATATATTTTCTTATTGCTTAAAGTTGTTTATTCCATCGTTCCAAAAAATGTTATGTTGGTTTTTGGTGAGCCAGGGAGCAGTTTTTCGTGACTTGTTATTAAGACAAGTGACATCAAATGGAGGTTGTATAACGAAATTATTGTTAAAATTATTTTCTTTGTTAAATACAACTCCAATTTCCTTTAGAATGAACTTGTCGTTGTTATCAAAAAATCATTGTACATCAATTGCTACTATATCTTTCAAAATTTTATGCGGTTGTTATGTTGTTAGACAGTTCTTTAAACTAACCCACTTAAAGGACTATACTCAACTAAACGATCGTGAATAAGAAGGCAACATGCTTGGGTGTTTTCATGGTTTGCTTTTTTCAAATCGATTGAAACTCTCACGTCGATAGGTCCCGATTTAACTGTTTCATTTTGATATGAAAGGTCAACTACAATAATAGGTTTACTTTTAAATTCCATTGGTGATAAAAATGGTTCTGCTGGGCGGTTGTAATAACTCTTTTGAAACCTTGCATACATATCATAAAGGTGTGCATATTTGTCATTTTCAAAGTTTCCATTTAAGTCATCATATGGATACGTTTCTGAATTCAAGTGGACTTTCATGTTGGATAAATTATTTGTAGTTAGTTCTCCATTTAACATGAAGGCTATAATGGCAAATCTCGGTCGTTCTCTATTAGATCCTATTTTCAGATTCCAGACGTGTTGAGTACCCTGTACCAGTTTTGCGTTAATGTATGTATCCCAACTACGGAAAGCTATCGGTAAATTTACGCCACTCTTTATTATATCATACATTTTAATTTTTGCAGCATCACTGGGTGTTACATGAAGAATTTTCCAGCTAATATTAGTCATTTCCAAAACATATGTATGGTTTGCTTAGTTTTTAACATATACATCATCCAGATTTTTTGTCAGCAAAAGTACAAGTTCATGCTTACAATTCAGTAAAACTTTTCTATAATCCTCAGCAAACCCCATTACATTTTTAAGGGTAGCGAGAAATTTGTAATAATATCATTTCCACCACTCCATCCAGCATTTAAAAGTTTGCGACTATCCTGACGACTTTCCGATAGATAATTATACCCGTTACTCGTAGAGTAAAAGGGTATATTGCATTCGTGCCAAAGTATGTAACAACTAGAAGGAAGCGTTTCCGACCCTATAAAGTATATATATTCTTGATTAGGGTCACTAGCCGAAGAAGAGGAGGCGTAGGAGGATGAAAATAAATAGACTATCATCTGTTGTAAGAGAAGCTAGTCGGGAATTGAAAAAACGAAAACCTCTGGATGTGGTTAATGCAATTAAAATTGCACGTAAAGCAATACATAATTCAATCGGATCTAGGAAAAACGTTCAAGTTCCTCGAATAATTAATGTACCCAAAATTACTCGTAGAGTAAAAGGGTATATTGTATTCGTGCAAAAGTATGTAACAACTAGAAGGAAGCGTTTCCGACCCTATAAAGTATATATATTCTTGATTAGGGTCACTAGCCGAGTCGATATAGCCATGTCCGTCTGTCTGTCTGTCTGTCTGTCTGTCCGTATGAACGCTGAGATCTCGGAAACTATAAAAGCTAGAAGATTGGCATTTTGCATGCAGATTCTAGGAGTTCCTACGCAGCGCAAGATTGTTTTAAAAAGGTGCCACGCCCCCTCTAACGCCCACAATCGCTCATATACGATTTAAAAAATTTAAATATTTCGGAAAAGTAAAAATGCAGTTTTATTGTGTTTATCAATACCTATCAAATCGGACCATTCGTTAAAAAGTTATGCGTGATCGAAGTTTCTATCTCCATCTCCCGGGGCACCCGACTATAACGTTATTTATCAATAAAATTTGCCATACAATTATTGCGAAACGTAACACCGATATTATCAGTGGTGCTTGTACCATCGACTGCTACTCTCTTAACAACTCCTTGAAAATTAAGATAGCTTTCGTGAGGGAGTACATACAAGTCCTTATTATACCCTTGCAGAGGGTATTATAATTTCAGTCAGATATTGTAACGCAGTGAAGGAGACGTTTCCGACCACATAAAGTATATATATTCTTGATCAGCACCAATAGCCGAGTCCATCTAACCATGTCCGTCTGTCCGTCTGTGCGTTTCTATGCGAACTAGTCTCTCAGTTTTAAAGCTATCGCAATGAAACTTTCCCAAAAGTCTTCTTTCTATTGCAGGTAGTACATATGTCGGAGCGAACTACTGTATCTTAAGGATCCCATACGAATAATCAAACAAATAAAAGAATATTCATTGTAACTTTGCAGGAAGTAGGCGTTTTGATTTCTGACAACTTAAAAAGGTATTTCTTTTATTTGCAAGGGTATATAAGCTTCGGCCGAAGCTAGCTTCCTTTCTTGTTTTGAATACATATACGTATTTCATCGTTTGCTTTAAATGTTTGATGATATGAGGAATATGTGTGATATTCCTTTTTCGAAAAACTTTCATCTGAGAACGGTCTCTCACGAACATTTAAAATTTCATTCATTTTAATTGCTTCTTATTATTATTATCAGATTTGAATTTTGAAGCCCAGTGATTTTAAAAATAATTTGTTTTTTAATGTAAGACCCTTTCGATTTAATCCTTTTCCTTTAGCTTTACAACTGCTAGTGCGCGGTTGATGAAGTATACCGATGCTTTTATTGTAAATTATCATTCTATTGCTCGAATATGTATGCGAACTGATACGTTTTCACCACGCAAATTCAATAAATCTCCGTTCTGATCAACGATATGTAATGAGAGAGTACTTATTTCTCTGCAGTTAATAGGTAAATAGATGAGATTGTGTGGTGACACAGCCATTTTATAGCCCGGTGGAACCGAAATTGCAAACTCATGTAATACGTGATTTGGAATATTATCAACGTAAGAGCCACTCACAATATTACACTCCAAACGAATCGAATTAATTTTTAAAATGTTGACAGCATTATCGGACAAGTGATTTTGGTTTGCCTTTAACACTCTTTGCTTGAAACCAAACAATTGACCTATTGACCTCTCCTTATTAAAGTATATATCTTCTTTACTGCTAATTTCCACTTGAAGTGTATTGTTATTGCTTACAATTTTCACTGTATTTTCCAGATTATAATCCTTTAACTTGTTGTAAATAAATTGAGAAATATCGATGAGTTCATAGGAGCCGGTGGGAATAATAATAACTTTATCACCAATATGAAAGAGGTTGTTATTAACATCCACGTTGGGAATTGAGTTGTACATGTTAAACTCAACTAGCGCACACTCATATTCCCCGATTAATTCAATTGGTGGAAAATAAACTGTGTTTATAACGGAACTATTTCCATTCACTGATAGAGTCAATGATCTAACCATTTTGAAATCTGTTGTTCAACTGGGTGTCATACAACCCCGCCCCAAACTTATATTAAAATTAAAGAACAATAAATTGATCAAATCCTTTCTATATCGTCCCTTATCATACTGTCATCCTTACTTATAAATAAAAATCCATATTTATCATCCCAACATTTTTGACAAATTTTCGTAAATGTCTCATATTCATGTCAGGCATGATATGATCCCGAAATGTCGCATATTTAAATCATCCTGTTTAAACATAATAATTACATTTGCATTGTCCTGTATATGTTTTGGTATCCGTTATATGTTTGACAATAAATAAAAAGAATCAATATTTTTGTGACGGCCCATACAGAAATAGGAGCGAATATTATCCTGTTTCTCAAGCCACATCATCGAAAAAAATCATGATTGAATTATTTTTTGCTTCGGGGTGGTAAACAAGTTTCGTTCTCGAGAGAATGTATGATATCCCATACCCTTAATCGGCTTTAATAGCTTTTCTCAAGGGCATTTCGGTTGGTATAGACTCTCTTGAAACACGTATATATTTTCACCTCAAACCATTTGGACTCTCAATTAGACTGATCATTACATTAGCTCTTCCCTATTGGATGGACCAACCACAAGGGCTCTAATTGTGTTTGGTAATTCACTGTGACGTGGTGGTTGTTTAACATTGTTCACGTTCTCAATGTTACGAACAAGAATGTTATTTTTTTAAGTTTTTTATTAATCGCATCCTAATATAAATATTTTCTTTATTCTGTGATAAATCTTTTAATGAATAAAGAAAATATATAATGGGGAAACGTTTTTAT
>JBAMCF010000044.1:0-25056 GCA_037075285.1 Drosophila lutescens | reverse complement strand
TTACCCATTTTTAGTTTTTCGTTGAAAATAAAATTTGGATAAATGATTTTGTGCAATTTAAATTTGGTTTATATTTAGGTAGTATATCATAATTATGTAATATATTTAATAGCATATTTATTATTTTAACAATTCAAATTATTTAATGTATTTAATGGTAGTTATATTTCTAAAAAGTATTTACCAGTATATGTAATAAATATTATAACTGTTTTAAAAATTAAAAATCATATTAATATATTAACTATTTAAATTATCTAGCAAAGTTAATTTACAATTTTACAATTTACATTTTTAGTATTTTAAATTAAAACAACATTTCGTTAAATGATTTTGTGTCATTCAATTTTAATTTAATTTTGACTTTTCTTTCCCCATTGTGATTCTCCTTTTCACAAATAATTGAAATAGTTAATATAGAAATACATACATAAATGTTATTATTATAATTCTATAATTTTAATTACTTTAAAATCGAAATATGAAATAAAATAAATACAAAAATAATCAACATGCTCAATAAGCGAAATATGCACAATAACAACCCACCGGGAAAGTGAGAAGGTGGTTCTTTGTGTGTTGGAAATCCTCTTCCTTTTAGCAAAAAATGTTGGAAATCCTGTATCTTTTAGCAGGCGACGGTGTAGGGAATTTGAAATTCCTTTGGAAAACCACATAGAAACCTCATTTCCCCCTTACTTTTTGTGTCACCCCCGTGTATTTCGAAACCAGAGACGGAAGAAATGTAAGGGGTGAATGAGGTTTAGTCCCTTCCGCTTGTATGGAGAAACCTGATGAAAATATGTTATTTTCCAGAGGAATGTTCCCGCTGGGAATGCGCGAGAATACATGTGCACACATACAATCGTCTTCTGTCGCTGTATGCGTGCATGAGAGCGGCTGGCTCTAGAGCGCTCTCTCTCTCTGGCTTTTGAGCAAGAGAGCCTGGAGCCAGCTCTAGAGCCAGCACCAAAAAATCGTGTACAAAAAAATCGTATGGCGTTATCCATCTTCATATTCTAATGTCTTTGACCCGACTATAGCGTTTTCTCTTGTTTTTTCTCTGTGTGGTTGAGAAAGTTTTAGCAAAATGAGCCCTCATATTGTTACTTTCCAATTCCTGAACTATAACCATTGCGTTTGGTAAATCTTGAGGATTAATTGAAAAGCGAAGAGCACCTGACGATGGTGGCTTCACCATGGAAATTAATGGAAACATAATTGACAATAGGTGGGTAGTGCCTTATAATTGTGTTCTCTTGCGGACCTTTGAGGCTCATATTAATGTAGAGGTCTGTAGTTCAATTAAATCAATTAAATACGTTTGCAAATACATCAATAAGGGCAGTGATCAAGCTACAGTTACTCTGGAAAGCCCTACAAATGAGGTTCAACTATATCAGAGCGGTCGGTATATCAGAAGTTCTGAAGCAGTGTGGAGAATTCTTGCATTCTCATACATGAAAGGTTTCCGGCTATCGTACATTTGGCCATGCATTTGGAAAATGGTCAACGGATATATTTTGATCCCAATAATACAAATCAATTAGTTAACCAGTTAACCAACGCATCAATAACGACACTAACTGGGTTTTTCGAACTTTGTAAAACTGATTCATTTGCAAGGACCCTTCTTTATGTTGAAGTACCTTCCTATTTCACGTGGAACAATAAAAAGTTCCAAAGGAGAAAGAGAGGTAATATTGTACCTGGTTTTCCTGGAGTTAGAATGGATGATGTTTTAGGTCGAGTGTATACCATACACCCTAAAAATAGTGAATGATATTACCTAAGACTTCTTCTTCATGAAGTGCGGGGCCCAACCTCATTCTTATTTCTTAAAACAGTTAATAAAATAACGTATGCCACATTTCAATTGGCATGTAAGGCTTTGGGCTTACTAGAAGATGACAAACACTGGGAATATTTCATAAAGGAAGCAGCTTTATGTAAAACGCTAATTCAATTACGTGATTTATTTGCGGTGATGTTAGTAAACTGTCAAATGGCTGATCCCGCACATCTTTGGGAAATGTATAAAGAAAGCTTTTCAGAAGACATTTTGTACGAATTTTCCTTAATAGTGGCAAAAGTCAATCAAGGTCTGCTGGAAAAAGTGTTTAATAAATGTCTTATTTTAATCGAAGAGATAACACTGTCCATCGGAGGTACGTGTCTCTTAGACTATGGATTGCCCGAACCGATTAGAATTAGTAGACCACTTCAAAATAGGGAATATTTAAACGAAATAAATTACAATTTTAATGAATTTGAATTAAGTAAAGACGAAAATTCCCTTAATGATGAGCAAAGAATGGCATATCAAAAAATATTACAAAGTGTTCAAAATGAAAACGGTGAAATATTTTTTTTGGATGCCCCCGGTGGCACAGGCAAAACATTTTTATTGAATTTGTTGTTAGCATGTTAAATGGAGGACGCACAGCCCATTCTGTGTTTAAACTGTCATTGGATTTAATAAATGTACAAACACCATGTTGCTCAAATTCTAAACGGTCTAATATGCCATTGGTTTTTCAAGAATGTAGTCTTATTGTTTGGGACGAATGCACCATGGCTCATAAGAGTGGATTTGAAGCGTTGGACAGAACGTTGAAAGATATTCGTGGTAATGATGTTCTAATGGGAGGTATCACGGTTTTATTATCTGGAGATTTTCGTCAAACGCTTCCTGTAGTTCCTCGAGGAACAAGGGCTGATGAAATACAAGCCTGCTTAAAATCATAATTTCTTTGGCCTACTATTCAAAAATTGTGCCTAACTAAAAACATGCGTGTGCATTTAAAAGGCGATACAACTGCTGGAATTTTTGCACATACATTATTGAGAATTGGAGACGGTGTTTTTCCAACTGTCGAAGGAAAAATAAATATTCCTTCATGTTTAGGAACGGATGTAACTTCCCTTGAGGAGCTCACATCAAAAATATTTCCGGAAATTCCCAAAATCTCAACCAAATCATTAGATTGGTTTTCAGAGAGAGCAATATTAACTGCTAGAAATGATAGAGCTGCGTTAATAAATAACTCACTGTTAAAATCATTTGATGGTATTGAAGTTACGTATAAGTCTATTGATTCAGTCACTGATGTTGATGAAGCAGTTCATTTTCCCGTTGAATTTCTCAACCAACAAAATCCACCTGGACTTCCCTTACACATTTTAAGGCTTAAGATTGGTGCACCGATGCTTGAGAAATTTAAGACCTCCAAAACTATGTAACGGTACAAGATTGCAAGTAAAAGCTCTTCATACAAATTTAATCGAAACTGTGGTTTTTACTGGCTGTGCCAAAGGAGAAATTGTTTTTATACCACGAATACCCCTAATACCATCAAATCTACCGTTTCAGTTTAAAAGACTTCAATTCCCTGTAAAAGTTTGCTGCGCAATAACGATAAATAAATCGCAAGGTCAGACCTTAAAACTAGCTGGACTAGATTTAAGGGACGATTGCTTCTCTCATGGTCAGTTTTATGTGGCCTGTTCAAGAGTTAGCTCCTCTGAGTCTTTAATTATTCTAGCACCAGAAGGAAAATCAAAAAATATCGTTTATAGAGAAGTCTTGCAGAAATTGTAAACATTTATCATTGAAATGCACTGTGGAATAGGCCTCCTGGGGAAACCACAAAAAAAAACGCGCCAAAACCTCTACCTCTATGGTGGTGTGGAAATGAGAAATGGTTTTAATTTAAATAAAGTAGCAAATATAAAGGTAGTCAAAAGTATAGTTTAAAGCGATATAGTTAGGAAATTGCTAATCTTAATTTTCGCAGGCGAAGCTGGGCGACCCTGCTAGTTAACAAATATATTTTTTTTAGATTCTTGTCTCTAAAAGTATATATGTGGCGTGGGCGGTTGGTGGAGACATGGTCCAATTCAAAATTTAACAAAAACCGAAATTGTATTACAGTCTTACCAACACAAATAAAATTTTCTTTAAATCCTTGCCTTTAAATTTATATATGCGGCGTGGACGTAGGATGAAGATGCAGTCCGATTTAAAAAGCAACAAAAACCGAAATTACATCTTAGTCTTAAAAGAATATAAAAAGATTTTAGATTTCTATCTTTAAAACTGGAGTTTATGCCTCAAAAACTGAATATTTGCCCATAGTGGAGCGCATAAAAATAGTGAGGAACTGGTGATAAATTTTGGTCAAAAGCCGACAGTGTCGCCGGTGGAGCCGACCGAAACGGCGCCAGTGAAGACGCTCTCCCAAATTTCTCTCCTTCAAAATGTCGAACTTCCCCTGCCTCGCTCTGCCTGCGCAAGGGTAGAGACAAATTAGGCAAGCGCGATCGTGACAAAGGGAAGAGAACAACAAGGGAGATTGCAGAAGCAGTTGTTGTTGCTGTCGCTCAGTATTCCTTGTCTATTTCTCAAACGCAGGCGTCGCGGCGCACCGTTTTTCCGCGGTTTTCAATTGCTTTTTAACTTTTAAAGGAGTAGCAGTACTGTGATAAGTTTTTTTCGAGTTCAAACAAAAGTGCTTTAATCAAGAATACATTTTTAGGTAAGTAATTTTTAAGTGTATTAAACCTTTTCTTGTCTAAATTACTACACAGAGAGAATTTTGACGTTCTGAAATTGAGAATTTGTATTCTCAATTTCAGGATGTACTGATTTTGAGTACAAATTTTGGATTAAAAGTTATATTGAGTAAAAATTGAACTCACTTAAGAAAAAAAACTTGAACTGATCACAAAAATCTTAATTTTAGGAAATAAGTTCTTCAACCCCCAGTTTGAGTACAAATATTTTCATAATGAGTTTGACATTACTCACGAAACCTTTTAAAAGGCTGGCCTAGGGAGTAAATGACTCTTACCATCAAATATTTGATAGCTAATGTCGTTCGGGTCGTGAGTTCAATCGCAATGCACGGTAGACACATATATTTTTTGTTTTTGATATTCTGTGTTTTTTTTTATTTTAAATAATTTTATTATGGTATAATCAGGCCAATTCACTTTAATGTTTAAAATACAATTGATTGCAAGCATTAAAATTTAAATCTTATACGCGGTTTGGACATTGCTGAATATGATGCTTGTTTGGCTCAGCCGGTTAGTGCGCGCGTGCACGAACACAAGGGTCTGGGTTTCGAGTGACGGAGAAGGCGACTTGGGTCGAACAAAAAGTAAGTTTGTTTTATTTATAACGGTTTATTATTCACATAATTATGAAACAATTAACATTCACTGTATAGCCCTTAAAATAAAATGTAACTAAGAAAGAAAAATCTCCGATTTGAGAATTTTTTTTCTCAATTTCATCATTTTTCAATACTCAATTTGAGAAAAGGCAATACTCATTTTTAAAACACTCAGGGTATTCCCTAAACTGTTGAATTGCTGAATTGTTGAAAATTCAACAAAAATTTTCAGAAATTAAGGGAACGACCCAAAATGGTTCCTGTTGAATTTTCAAACAGCTGTTATTTGTTGAAAAGTTTCATGGAACTTTAAACATGTAAAATTTGATTTATTATTGCTATTTACTGTCTAAAATTGTTACCAAGGTAAAAGGAACCACAAAAATGCTTTCTAAGTTGATTTTAAAATATATAATGCGTACTGGTGATACTAAAATGTTACAGAGTTACCATGACTTTTAATAAAAAAGGTGACAGCTCTGGCTTTTCAGCAATTCAACAAAATTTTCAACAGCCTCTGTTGTTTGTTTGTTTTTCTTGCACTGCTAAGTAAATTTTTATACCCGTTACTCGTAGAGTAAAACGGTATATTGTATTCGTGCAAAAGTATGTAACAGGGAGAAGGAAGCGTTTCCGACCCAATAAAGTATATATATTCTTGATCAGGATCACTAGCCGAGTCGATCTAGCCATGTCCGTCTGTCCGTCTGTCCGTCTGTCCGTCTGTCCGTCTGTCCGTCCGTCCGTCCGTCCGTCTGTCTGTATGAACGCTGAGATTTCGGAAACTATAAAAGCTAGAAGGTTGAGATTTCACACACATATTCTTGGGCTTCCTACGCAGCGCAAGTTTGTTTCATCGAGGTGCCACGCCCCCCCTAACGCCCACAATCGCCATAAACGATTTTCAAATGTGTCTGGAGGCCACATCTTTTAAGATTTTAAAAATATATAAACGCAATTTTGTAGTGTTTATTAATACCTATCGAAATGTAGAAAACATTTTTCAAATCGAACCATTCATTAAAAAGTTATACGCAATCAAAATTGTTTATATATCTATCTCCCTCGCACTCCCTTTAGCCCCAATAGATAGTCGGGACACCAACCCGAGTACAGCGTTCGCACTCCCTTTAGCTGAGTGACGGGTATTAGATAGTCGGGACACAAACCCGACTATAGCGTTCTCTCTTGTTTTTTTTAAAGTCTTTTATTTTGGCTACCTGTAGTTTTAGTAGGTTCAACATATTTCCCTCTCTTCCAATCTAAACAATATACAAAAATTCACTAGTTAAAATAAATATCTGCATATTGAATGCAAAGATTCATAGTAAATATGTATATATTTGAATTAAATATAAAATCATTGCATGATCTAATTTGAAAACATTTCAATTAAGGTCGAATATATTAGATTCATTGCTAATCATATTTACTTTAAATATTTTACGTCATTAAAAAAAGAATTTCATATTTAAATCAAAGATTAAAATATTTAAATTAACTATATTTGTTTAATGTAATAATTTCATATTTAAAATTAATAAAAACCGAAATGGATGAAAAGCATACCGAAAAATCTTTCGTAGATCATTTCATATGTTTACTTAACTTATCAAAAATTAAATGCATTTAACATTTTTATTTTGTTCTCATATATTCAGAGTTTTTATACATTCCATATATCCATCTCCCTCGCACTCCCTTTAGCTGAGTTACGCGTAAGTGATAGTCGGGGCACCCGACTTCTCACTTGTTATACCCTTGCAGAGGGTATTATGATTTCAGTCAGAAGTTTGCAACGCAGTGAAGGAGACGTTTCCGACCCCATAAAGTATATATATTCTTGATCAGCATCACTAGACGAGTCGATCTAGCCATGTCCGTCTGTCCGTCTGTCCGTCTGTTTCTACGCAAACTAGTCTCTCAGTTTTAAAGCTATCGGGCTAAAACTTTCCCAAAAGTCTTCTATCTATTGCAGGTAGTATATAAGTCGGAACGAGCCGGATCGGACAACTATATCATATAGCTCCCATAGAAATGTCGGAAAAAAAATGTAAAAAAATTCTATCTTGGGTGTTTTTGAACATATCACCTCCTACTTTTGGAAATACCATTTTGTATCTAATTCTGAATTTCGAATAAATTTTTATCAAAATCGGACGACTATATCATATAGCTGCCATAGGAACGATAAAATAATTAATGGGAATATAATAGGAAATAAATTATTGTTTCGTTGGTTTTTATTGTATTCTCTTCTACTCTGGGATGTGACTCTTTTTAAATGTTTTCGAATTTCGATTTTAATTTTATCAATATCGAACTACTACATCATATAGCTGCCATAGGAACGATCAAAAAATTAATGTGAAATAATAGGAAATTTAACATTTTTGCGATTTGTAAATTAATAGAATGATCTGCAAGGGTATATAAGCTTCGGCTTGCCGAAGCTAGCTTCCTTTCTTGTTTTTATTTTGTTCTCAGATATTCAGAGTTTTCATACATTCAGCAGGGATCGTAAAATATCCCTCACAATCTGTCATTTTGATAAAAAATCACAACTGCTATACTGCTTTCTCCTCAAAACATTTTAAATAAGCAATTCATAAGTTTGTAAACGCAGGTTACATCTTTTGTATCTTCTGTTAAGTCTACCATCGACTGTGGATCAAATTATTTATTTCTCCCCATTACACAGGCCGACAGTGTTTTTGGTGCAGCCCTATGGGCATTAAATTGTGTTAATATAGACGTATATAAGCATATCTGCATACTTAGTTTTCGCGTTTAACGGGTGGTAATTGTGCAATCGCGGTTTGAAAAAAAATAGCAACATTTAATGTTTTAATTTAAGATATCTTCGGGGGTCTGTGCTCAATTGTATTAAAACCTATGTCAAAAAATTGCTTAGATGCCCTTCTATATAATTGCATTTAAGGTTCCATCATAATTTGAGTCAATCAAAGCCTATGAGCCATTGAAGTAATTTGTTCACCTCTATTCACAACCAACATGATGCGGTGAACAGGCTTAAAAAAATAGAAGAAAAAATATGTGCCGTAAAATATTTGACGCGTCTTTTCCCGAATTACTGTCATCATAGAATTGACATTCGTATATTCTGTAATATATATTACATGTCCGTCCCTTACAATGTGTTTCCATCTCTTTCATCTAAGCAGCCTAGACAAGAGAAAAATATTTTGCTATCAAATTTCAAATTATTCTTTAATTCATATTTAAACATAAAACGAATATATCAATAAGGAATATTAGGATGATTTTCATTAACCATTATTTAAAACCAACATAAAATAAGATAACATGATTATATATATTAAATTAAATGGTTGTATTTATTATTGTTTATTAAATGAATCCCTTGATTACCCATATAATCACCAACATAGTGTTTTTCACACTTATTATTTTAAAAATTTCTGTAGTCCAATTCGGTGTATACCCCTTTTCAAACACATGTTTATATTTACTGATGCGTACATAATCTCCATTACGCAATTTCCCCACACTAAACATTTTGAGATGATTGTAGGCTTTTTTTAAAATGTGTGTTTTCATTGGAAGAATTGACGTCAATTGGGGCGACCTTAATTGTTCTATGTGGTCTTTTGTTGTATATATCAATTAATTTTTTATACATATCAACCCACTTGTATGTTCCGCTAAAACTAAATTCACGCCACATAAGTTCCTTCAAACTTCTGTTGAAGCGTTCCACAATTGAAGCTTTTACAATTGAATAGGTAGAATAATGGTTTATTCCATATTGTTTCATTAACGCGTTAAATTGTTTGTTAAAAAATTCAGTTCCATCATCCGTTTGTAAATTTTTTGGTGTTCCACGTCCAGATTTGAAAATTTTTTCCATTGCCATTGAGACATCTTTATCGCTTTTTGATTTTAATGCTTCTCCCCAGGCATATTTTTTGGTACTAGAACTTTCTTACTATTGGAGTTGCAGTACCTTCTATTTCAACTGTCTGTGATTTTAAAACTGATTTCGGTTGAGTAACATATTTATAAACATAGCTCTCAATACTATTAATCTTTGTTAACATATTGGATAGGATTTTATCAACATTATCAACCCTCCCATTATTAACTTGAACTAAATTTTCCAAAGAAGTTATTTTAGAAAGTCTTCGATTAAGGGATGTATTTAGTTCAAGTTCAATAATTGGGAGGGTTGATAATGTTGATAAAATCCTATCCAATATGTTAACAAAGATTTAGTATTGAGAGCTATGTTTATAAATATGTTACTCAACCGATAATCGAGTTTTAAAATCACAGACAGTGGAAGATACTGCAACTCCAATAATTAAGAAAGTTCTTAGCAAAAATATGCCTGGGGAGAAACATTAAAATCAAAAAGCGCTAAAGATGTCTCAATGGCAATGGAAAAAATTTTCAAATCTGGACGTGGAACACCAAAAAATTTACAAACGGATGATGGAACTGAATTTTTTAACAAACAATTTAACGCGTTAATGAAACAATATGGAATAAACCATTATTCTACCTATTCAATTGTAAAAGCTTCAATTGTGGAACGCTTCAACAGAAGTTTGAAGGAACTTATGTGGCGTGAATTTAGTTTTAGCGGAACATACAAGTGGGTTGATATGTATAAAAAATTAATTGATATATACAACAAAAGACCACATAGAACAATTAAGGTCGCCCAAATTGACGTCAATTCTTCCAATGAAAAACACATTTTAAAAACAGCCTACAATCATCTCAAAATGTTTGAGTGTGGAAATTGCGTAATGGAGATTATGTACGCATCAGTAAATATAAACATGTGTTTGAAAAGGGTATACACCAATTGGACTACAGAAATTTTTAAAATAATAAGTGTGAAAAACACTATGTTGTGATTATATGGGTAATCAAGGGATTCATTTAATAAACAATAATAAATACAACCATTTAATTTAATATATATAATCATGTTATCTTATTTTATGTTGGTTTTAAATAATGGTTAATGAAAATCATCCTAATATTCCTTATTGATATATTCGTTTTATGTTAAAATATGAATTAAAGAATAATTTGAAATTTGATAGCAAAATATTTTCTCTTGTCTAGGCTGCTTAGATGAAAAGAGATGGAAACACATTGTAAGAGACGGACATGTAATATATATTACAGAATATACGAATGTCAATTCTATGATGACAGTAATTCGGGAAAAGACGCGTCAAATATTTTACGGCACATTTTTTTTCCTCTATTTTTTAAGCCTGTTCACCGCATCATGTTGGTTGTGAATAGAGGTGAACAAATTACATCAATGGCTTTTAGGCTTTGATTGACTCAAATTATGATGGAACCTTAAATGCAATTATATAGAAGGGCATCTAAGCAATTTTTTGACATAGGTTTTAATACAATTGAGCACAGACCCCCGAAGATATCTTAAATTAAAACATTAAATGTTGCTATTTTTTTCAAACCGCGATTGCACAATTACCACCCGTTAAACGCGAAAACTAAGTATGCAGATATATATTAACACAATTTAATGCCCATAGGGCTGCACCAAAAACACTGTCGGCCTGTGAATGGGGAGAATAAATAATTTGATCCACAGTCGATGGTAGACTTAACAGAAGATACAAAAGATGTAACCTGCGTTTACAAACTTATGAATTGCTTATTTAAAATGTTTTGAGGAGAAAGCAGTATAGCAGTTGTGATTTTTTATCAAAATGACAGATTGTGAGGGATATTTTACGATCCCTGCTGAATGTATGAAAACTCTGAATATCTGAGAACAAAATAAAAACAAAAAAGCTTGCTTAGGCCAAAAGCTGAAGCTTATATACCCTTGCAGATCATTCTATTAATTTACAAATCGCAAAATTGTTAAATTTCCTATTATTTCACATTAATTTTTTTGATCGTTCCTATGGTCAGCTTATATGATGTAGTAGTTCGATATTGATAAAATTAAAATCGAAATTCGAAACATACAAAAAAGTCACATCCCAGAGTAGAAGAGAATATACAATAAACCAACGAAACAATAATTTATTTCCTATTATATTCCCATTAATTGTTTTATCGTTCTATAACTATATGATATATTAGTATTTTGATAAAAATTTATTCGAAATTCAAATTGGAAATACAAAATGGTATTTTAAAAGTAGGAGGTGATATGTTCGCAAAAAACACCCAAAATATATTTTTTTTTACATTTTTTTTCCCGACTATTTCCTTTATGGGACTATATGATATAGTTGTCGGGCGGCTCGTTCCGACGCTACTACCTGCAATATATAAGACTTTTTGGGAAAGTTTTTAGGCCGATGAAAAACTGAGATTAGTTTGCGTAAGGCAGACGGACAGACGAGACATGCTAGATCGTTTCGTCTAGTATTGATCAAAAAAATATACTTTATGGGGTCGAAACGTCTCCTTCACTGCGTTACAAAACTCGACTGAAATCATAATACTCTGCAGGGTCTAGTGCCCCACTATCACTACGCGTAACTCAACTAAAAGAGTGCGGGAACAGTATATGGAATGTATAAAAACTCTGAATATATGAGAACAAAATAAAAATGATAAATACATTTAATTTTTTGATAAGTTAAATAAACATGAAATGATCTACGAAAAGATTTTTCGGTATACTTTTCATCCATTTCATTTTTTATTAATTTTAAATATGAAATTATTACATTAAACAAATATAGTAATTTAATCTTTGATTTAAATATGAAATTCTTTTTTTGGCGTAAACCTTTAAAGTAAATATGATGTATGAATCTAATATATTCGACCTTAATTGAAATGTTTTCAAATTAGATCATGCAATGATTTATATTTAATTCAAATATGCTCCATATTTACTATGAATCTTTGCATTCAATATGCAGATATTTATTTTAACTATTGAATTTTGTATATTGTTTAGATTGGAGAGGAAATATGAACCTATAAAACTACAGGTAATACTTTAAAAAAAACAAGAGAGAACATATAGTCGGGACATGTCCCGACTATACCCGTCCCTCAGCTAAAGGGAGTGCGAACGCTGCTGCTCGGGTTGTCCCGACTATCTATTGGGGCTAAAAGAAGAGTGCGGGGAGATAGATATATAAACAATTTTGATTGCGTATAACTTTAATGAATTTCGATTTGAAAAATGTTTTCTACATTTCGATAGGTATTAATAAACACTACAAAATTGCGTTTATATATTTTAAAATCTTAAAGGCCTCAGACTACATTTGAAATCGTTTATGACATTGTGGGCGTTAGGGGCGTGGCACCTCGATAGTAAGAAAACGCCAGAAGCAAATTCTGTGTGAATCTCACTTTTCCGAAATCTCGTTCCCGGACAGACGGACAGACGGACATATGGACAGGCGGACAGACGAGACGTAACTAGACCGACTCGGCTAGTGATCCTGATTAGAGATATATACTTTCTTGGGTCGACGCTTCCTTCTCCACATTTCTGCACGAATACGAAATATACCGTTTTACTCTGACGGGTATAAAAATTTACTTAGCAGTGCAAGAAAAACAGAACGGCAGGGCTGTTAAATTTTGTTGAATTGCTGAAAACATCTGCCTATTAAAAGTCATGGTAACTCTGTAACATTTTAGTATCCTGTTGCACGTATATATTGCCAAAATCAGCAAAAGCTGGTTCCTTGCTGGTAACAATTTTAGACAGTAAATAGCAATAATAAATCAAATTTTACATGTTTAAAGTTCCAGAAACTTTTTCAACGAAATAGCAACTGTTGAAATTCGACAGGAACATTCGTTCCTGAAAATTTTGTTGAATTTTCAACAATTCAACAATTCAACGTAGGAATACCCTGAGTTTTAAAGTAATTGTTGCCTTTTCTCAAATTGGATTGGGTGAAAAATTCTCAAATCGGAGATTTTTCTTTCTTAGTTACATTTTATTTTAAGGATATGAATGTTATTGTTGCTTGAATAAATAAACCGATGCAAAACTTACTTTTGTTCGACCCAAGTCGCCTATACCCAGACCCTTGTGTTCGTGCACGCGCACTGCTGAGCCAAACAAGTAGCATGTCAGCAATGTCCAAACCGTTATAAAATTTGGGAAATTTTAGAACTCACGACCAGAACGACATTAGCTATCAAATATTTGATGGTAAGAGTCATTTACTCCTTGGCCAGCCTTTAAAAAGGTTTCGTGAGTATGTCAAGCTCATTGTAAATCTTGTACTCAAATTGGGGGTTGAAGAACTTATTTCCTAAAATTAAGATTTTTGTGATCAGTTCAAGTTTTTTTCTTAATGAGTTCAATTTTTACTCAATATAACTTTTATCCAAAATTTATATCAAAATCAGTACATCCTGAAATTGAGAATACAAATTCTCAATTTCAGAACGTCAAAATTCTCTCTGTTAATAATTTGGACAAGAAAAAATTTAATACACTTAAAAATTACTTACCTTAAAATGTATTCTTGATTAAAGCACTTTTGTTTGAACTCGAAAAAACTTATCACAGTACTGCTACTCCTTTAAAAAGTTAAAAAGCAATTGAAAACCGCGGAAAAACAGTGCGCCGCGACGCCTGCGTTTGAGAAATAGACAAGGAATACTGAGCGACAGCAGCAACAGCTGCTTCTGCAATCTCCCTTGTTGTTCTCTTCCCTTTGTCACGATCGCGCTTGCCTAATTTGTCTCTACCCTTGCGCAGGCAGAGCGAGGCAGGGAAGTTCGACATTTTGAAGGAGAGAAATTTGGGAGAGCGTCTTCACTGGCGCCGTTTCGGTCGGCTCCACCGGCGACACTGTCGGCTTTTGACCAAAATTTATCACCAGTTCCTCACTATTTTTATGCGCTCCACTATGGGCAAATATTCAGTTTTGAGGCATAAACTCCAGTTTTAAAGACAAATCTAAAATCTTTTTATATTTCTTTTAAGACTAAGATGTAATTTCGGTTTTTGTTGCTTTTAAATCGGACTGCATCTTCATCCTACGTCCACGCCGCATATATAAATTTAAAAGGCAAGGATTTAAAGAAAATTTTATTTGTGTTGGTAAGACTGTAATACAATTTCGGTTTTTGTTAAATTTTGAATTGGACCATGTCTCCACCAACCGCCCACGCCACATATATACTTTTAGAGACAAGAATCTAAAAAAATATATTTGTTAACTAACTGGGTCTTAAGCTTCGCCTGCGAAAATTAAGATTAGCAATTTCTAACTATATCGCTTTAAACTATGCGCATTTTACCTTTTATATTTGCTACTTTATTTAAATTAAAACCATTTCTCATTTCCACACCACCATAGAGGTAGAGGTTTTGGCGCGTTTTTTTTTGTGGTTTCCCCAGGAGGCCTATTCCACAGTGCATTTCAATGATAAATGTTTACAATTTCTGCAAGACTTCTCTATAAACGATATTTTTTGATTTTCCTTCTGGTGCTAGAATAATTAAAGACTCAGAGGAGCTAACTCTTGAACAGGCCACATAAAACTGACCATGAGAGAAATCGTCCCTTAAATCTAGTCCAGCTAGTTTTTAAGGTCTGACCTTGCGATTTATTTATCGTTATTGCGCAGCAAACTTTTTACAGGGAATTGAAGTCTTTTAAACTGAAACGGTAGATTTGATGGTATTAGGGGTATTCGTGGTATAAAAAACAATTTCTCCTTTGGCACAGCAGTAAAAACCACAGTTTCGATTAAATTTGTATGAAGAGCTTTTACTTGCAATCTTGTACCGTTACATAGTTTTGGAGGTCTTAAATTTCTCAAGATCGGTGCACCAATCTTAAGCCTTAAAATGTGTAAGGGAAGTCCAGGTGGATTTTGTTGGTTGAGAAATTCAACGGGAAAATGAACTGCTTCATCAACATCAGTGACTGAATCAATAGACTTATACGTAACTTCAATACCATCAAATGATTTTAACAGTGAGTTATTTATTAACGCAGCTCTATCATTTCTAGCAGTTAATATTGCTCTCTCTGAAAACCAATCTAATGATTTGGTTGAGATTTTGGGAATTTCCGGAAATATTTTTGATGTGAGCTCCTCAAGGGAAGTTACATCCGTTCCTAAACGTGAAGGAATGTTATTTTTCCTTCGACAGTTGGAAAAACACCGTCTCCAATTTCTTTCAATAATGTATGTGCAAAAATTCCAGCAGTTGTATCGCCTTTTAAATGCACCGCATGTTTTTAGTTAGGCACAATTTTTGAATAGTAGGCCAAAGAAATTATGATTTTAAGCAGGCTTGTATTTCATCAGCCCTTGTTCCTCGAGGAACTACAGGAAGCGTTTGACGAAAATCTCCAGATAATAAAACCGTGATACCTCCCATTAGAACATCATTACCACGAATATCTTTCAACGTTCTGTCCAACGCTTCAAATCCACTCTTATGAGCCATGGTGCATTCGTCCCAAACAATAAGACTACATTCTTGAAAAACCAATGGCATATTAGACCGTTTAGAATTTGAGCAACATGGTGTTTGTACATTTATTAAATCCAATGACAGTTTAAACACAGAATGGGCTGTGCGTCCTCCATTTAACAGCTAACAACAAATTCAATAAAAATGTTTTGCCTGTGCCACCGGGGCATCGAAAAAAATATTTCACCGTTTTCATTTTGAACACTTTGTAATATTTTTTGATCCGCCATTCTTTGCTCATCATTAAGAAATTTTCGTCTTTACTTAATTCAAATTCATTAAAATTGTAATTTATTTCGTTTAAATATTCCCTATTTTGAAGTGGTCTACTAATTCTAATCGGTTCGGGCAATCCATAGTCTAAGAGACACGTACCTCCGATGGACAGTGTTATCTCTTCGATTAAAATAAGACATTTATTAAACACTTTTTCCAGCAGACCTTGATTGACTTTTGCCACTATTAAGGAAAATTCGTACAAAATGTCTTCTGAAAAGCTTTCTTTATACATTTCCCAAAGATGTGCGGGATCAGCCATTTGACAGTTTACTAACATCACCGCAAATAAATCACGTAATTGAATTAGCGTTTTACATAAAGCTGCTTCCTTTATGAAATATTCCCAGTGTTTGTCATCTTCTAGTAAGCCCAAAGCCTTACATGCCAATTGAAATGTGGCATACGTTATTTTATTAACTGTTTTAAATAATAAGAATGAGGTTGGGCCCCGCACTTCATGAAGAAGAAGTCTTAGGTAATATCATTCACTATTTTTAGGGTGTATGGTATACACTCGACCTAAAACATCATCCATTCTAACTCCAGGAAAACCAGGTACAATATTACCTCTCTTTCTCCTTTGGAACTTTTTATTGTTCCACGTGAAATAGGAAGGTACTTCAACATAAAGAAGGGTCCTTGCAAATGAATCAGTTTTACAAAGTTCGAAAAACCCAGTTAGTGTCGTTATTGATGCGCGTTGGTTAACTGGTTAACTAATTGATTTGTATTATTGGGATCAAAATATATCCGTTGACCATTTTCCAAATGCATGGCCAAATGTACGATGGCCGGAAACCTTTCATGTATGAGAATGCAAGGAATTCTCCACACTGCTTCAGAACTTCTGATATACCGACCGCTCTGATATAGTTGAACCTCATTTGTAGGGCTTTCAGAGTAACTGTAGCTTGATCACTGCCCTTATTGATGTATTTGCAAACGTATTTAATTGATTTAATTGAACTACAGACCTCTACATTAATATGAGCCTCAAAGGTCCGCAAGAGAACACAATTATAAGGCACTACCCACCTATTGTCAATTATGTTTCCATTAATTTCCATGGTGAAGCCACCATCGTCAGGTGCTCTTCGCTTTTCAATTAATCCTCAAGATTTACCAAACGCAATGGTTATGATTCAGGAATTGGAAAGTAACAATATGAGGGCTCATTTTGCTAAAACTTTCTCAACCACACAGAGAAAAAACAAGAGAAAACGCTATAGTCGGGTCAAAGACATTAGAATATGAAGATGGATAACGCCATACGATTTTTGTACACGATTTTTTGGTGCTGGCTCTAGAGCTGGCTCCAGGCTCTCTTGCTCAAAAGCCAGAGAGAGAGAGCGCTCCAGAGCCAGCCGCTCTCATGCACGCATACAGCGACAGAAGACGATTGTATGTGTGCACATGTTTACTCGCGCATTCCCAGCGGGAACATTCCTCTGGAAAATAACATATTTTCATCAGGTTTCTCCATACAAGCGGAAGGGACTAAACCTCATTCACCCCTTACATTTCTTCCGTCTCTGGTTTCGAAATACACGGGGGTGACACAAAAAGTAAGGGGTAAATGAGGTTTCTATGTGGTTTTCCAAAGGAATTTCAAATTCCCTACACGTCGCCTGCTAAAAGATACATTTTGGACACCAACATCTGCATCAAGACCACCGGCGGCACCTCGACCTGCAACGGCGACTCCGGCGGTCCTCTTGTCCTGAAGGACGGCACCCTGATCGGAGCAACCTCTTTGGAATTTCCCTCGGCTGTGAGGTCGGATGGCCTGGTGCGTTCACTCGCATCTCCTCCTACGTGGACTGGATCGAGAAGCACTCCGGTGTGGTCAACAAGGGCGACTAAGCCTCGATTTTGAACTTAAAATAAAATTTTATTTTTGGATTACAAGAAATAGAACTCGTGTTCGGAGTGCGGGGTGCGTGACCGTGTTCGCGGTCTGATTTCCTCGGAGAAGTCCTCTTCGGAGAAAGGTCTCGGATGCACATCTAGTTCATCGGGCACATCGTCTTCCGGCTGCTCCTCCGTCTCCACCCGTCGACTTTGTCGCGGCTTTCCGTACTCCCTGACATACTGATCGAAGAATATCGCCTCCGTGGTGTCCTGATGAGAACTGACACCAGTCTCATCACTGATCCAATCCAAATACGAGGCCACCTTGGTGAAGGCCGCCGGATAGCCACGATCGCAGCCGTAGATGCTGCCGAATGAGGTGATTCCCACGAGGACCCTCTTCTTCGAGTGCCGCCGTTGAAGGACCAAGGGTCCCCCCGAATCTCCATTGCAGGTGGATCGGGCGTTCCTTCCACTGGTGCATATATTTGTACCTCGATAGGAGAGCGGAAAGTTGGACTTGCACGTCCGTCCATCGATGATCTGCAGTTGGACATAGCGGAGCACATTGCTGATCGCATGCACTCCAGTGGCATATCGTCCCCAGCCGGAGGCAATGGCCAGTTTGTTCTTGAAACTGCGGTACTCGTAGTGCCTCTTTGGCAGTTGGATGGGATGGATGCGCTCTGAAAAGATAGTTTTTAAAATGATTATCACGTTGTGTTTTAAATTGAGGATCTTAAGGAAGCTTCTTGCTTGATATTTTTGAAATGCTTGAAATATATCAATCTTAAAATTATACTTTTTGCTATAAATTTTGATCAATAATTTTAATATTTTAATATAGAATTTTAATATAGAATTTTTAAGAATTTACGATCAAGAATTTTAATATTTCTAAATAAATGATTCTTTTTTGCTTAAATTTTTAGGAATTTACAAACAATAATTTTAAGCATTTTCAAATTTAATTTTTTTGTGCTCTTATTTTTTAAGAAATTACCATCATCAATTTTAAATATTTTAAAAATTTGTTATTCTTTTTCGCAATTTTTAAGAATTTACAATCAATTAACTATTTTTATTTCAATTAATTTACAGGTAGTTCTTAACATTTTCGGTCACTTTAAGAACTTTCGGGTATGATTTTATGCAATTTTTCTTATACAGAACACTCTTTTCATACCACCGAACTCACCATTAAAGCTCACTGCATGGGGCAATCGGACCAGGGCAATGTCATCCTTCAACCTCTTTGGATTCCAGGTGGGATAGATTTGGAAGTTCTCGCTTGGCACCATCAGTCGCACCTGGCCCTTCTCCTTGGCGTTCTTGATTTCATTGGCGCCCAGAAAGACCAGAGCCCTCTTGGCCCTAGAAAATAAAAACCGATAAGCGGATTGGGGTCCCATTCATACTCCTACTATTCCTACATATCCACGCAGTGGGCGGCGGTGATGACATGCTTCTCGGAGATCAGGGAGCCGCCGCACCAGTACAGACCCTTTGGTCTTTGGAGCAGCATTCCCACCTGGTACGGAAAGCAGTGGGGATTGCCCACATCGCCGCCAAAGATGCGATCCATGGCCATGGCGCCCTCGGGCAGCATCTTTTCTAGCAGCGGCGTGGTCTCCAGATTGAGGACGAGTGGTTCCCGATCCTCCAGATCCTCCTCTTCGCTGAATCCACCCACATCCATGCCCAGTCCCATTCCCAAGCCCTTCATGCGGCGACTGTCCACATTGCTGGCGCTCATTTCCGCATCGTGTTCCAGGGAACCAGAAGAGGACGAGGAGGAGGAGAAGGGGGAGGACGAGGAGGTGGACAGGCCGTTGGGACCCGGGTACATGGACACCAGGTACATCGGCTTAACCTGCTGCCAGTCCAGCGCGCTGCAGTGCCTCGTTAGCCATGTGAGCCCAATGAGCAGCAGCAGCGTGGCACTTGCACTTGCACTTGCAGATTGCTTGGACATTGGCTTCGTTTGTTCGTTTGCTTTGTTCGCGCACGCATTTAATTTTTAATTGCGAGTGCAATTGCTGGCACTTATGGTGATTTGACTGCTTTCACTGCTAACTGTGCTTCCTTTGCATGGCTTCCTGTTTGGCTGAATGCGGCGATTCTAAAACTGCTTACTTCCGGGGCGAAACTGCTTAGTGGACTCTAAACTAGCTTATTATCCTGAACATACAACCTTCTGGGTGCCTGTTTTCGTTTTCTAACTATTTTATTTATTTTCGTTAAGTTTTTATTATAAAAAAAAATAAAAGTGTTTCACTTAAAAGATTCTCGTTACTAAGATCTCAAACTTTTTTTAAGGATTAATTTTCCTAGATTATTCTCTTTTACCTCGTTCAGCACTGTTTAATATTTTTAACCATCACTATTAAAATATAATTTTTAGTTTTCCTCTATTTTCAGCTCTATAGATTATTCGTTTTTTGGGACGGACTACTTTTTATTTGAAGATTTATTTGGTTGTTTGCTTTTCTGACTGCTAGCTATAAGGATTCAACTTGTACGTTATGTATCCTTGTAATTCATTGACTGAGTTCAGAAAACTCACTTCCGGAGTGTACTGCTTTCTAGGACCTTTGTTGTCCTGGTTGCTCGGAAATATGCCCAGACACCTTTATTCCTTTTTAAATTGGTTTCAATCCGGTTTATGCGTTTTCCTAATGAAGGATCCCTGATCCTTCGGGGTCCAATACTGCTTTCACCGTTCTTGCACTGCTTCCTTGACAGCGCAAACTGCTTTCGCTGGACTTCCTAGACTTCCTTTGCTTCCTCTTTTAACCCACTTCCGCGGCACTTCGCCTCCTGCTTCTGCCACCCGTTCACCCACTGGTCACTTTTGTTTTCCCGTTTCGAAAAGGCGTTACGCTGGTTACTGGACACTTCACCGCTTAAAACTTTAGTTGTAATCGCAATGCGCGTCGTCGTAATCGCCGCCAGTCTTCGCGAGTACTGCTTTCTTCGCGTCTTGTTAGCCACTGCGCCGGCGCGCAGGTTGCCAGCATTTTTATAAACTCTTTTGCCAGCGCAGAAGCAGAAATTGCGCGCCGCCTTAATTATTTCATCTATTTGGCCGCACTGTATGCACTTCAGTTGGCCGCGCACAAATGCAGTTGCATCAATTTGGCTCAATTTGGCTTTTGATTAGAAATCCCTCCTATTTTCTCGATACGACTCCTCTTTCTCCATTGAGGAACTGTCACTTTGCAGTCGGAATTCGCCCTTTGCCTCGATCGCAGCCAGTCCGCATTTTACTCGCAAAAATGGAAATGTGTGCCGCATAGGCTACATTTCATCGTGGATGTGGATCTCTGTGGCCTGTGTCTTGTGGTTTTGCCATTTAAATTGAATGCGAAGCTGTAACTCTAGTTATCAGCCCGCTTTGGCGCTATTACATCACTGCTCCCCACTTCACTCACTTCTCGCTTTAACTCCATCTTCATTATGTATTCGCGATCGGGTTTTATTTCGGTGCTCTGCGGAGAGAAGAGTCTTTCATTGAGAAAAAAGCTCCGGCGGTTAGGTTGCTGTAAGTGAAACAATAACAAATGTTGGGCTACACTTATATTTGCATGGTGCCTCTGCTCTAGTCTTCACCCTCAGTTGGGATATCATCGGATCATTCAACAGTGAGGCATATTTAAATGGATCTGAAATCACAAAATAATAACAGTATTGAAAAGTTTATTATTCTAAAATTTAGTTATTCCATCTTACTAAAACTTTTGTAACTGTTAAATGGATTCTATTAAGTTGGATTTTTATATGGAATCTTATCTTACGAGCTATACATACTGCATGATTTTAACATTTTTGTAGACAAGAATACTGATTTTATTGATAATATATAATATTTCCAACATTATGAACATACGTAGCTTAGGATGTGATAATATATGCCACCCTTATATTTAAAGACACTTAAATAAACAAGTTTTTAAATAAAAATGGATTTTTAAGAAGTGTTATAGGTTTAAAAAGTACAAGTTTTTAATAATTAATACTGTTTTTATAACAAGAGATACTGTCATATAAAGTTACACTATTAGAATAGATCACTAACGTATGCCTAAATGTCTTTTAGTCTGGTTTTTGTAAAGTGTTCCCGTTCGCGAAGCCTTACTGTGCGTTTTGTCTTCTTCAACCGCAGTGGCCCCAACTGGTTAGTCTGACTTTGATGATTCAAATTATACCGACTACTGTGTACTGCCAGACCTCAAGGTTATTGCCAGGGCAGATGTGGGAGGCCAGAGGGAAGGGCTTTGAGCTCGGGGGCGGACACCTGTCCGTAGCTCATAAACAAATTAACAGTTTTCCATTCGGTTGCATGCAGCAGTGGCAGCAGTTGGCATGCGCAGAATTCTTAGCAGGAAATGAAATGAAAATGCAGCATAAAATATGTATGTGTTGTTAATTAAATTAATTCGTGCACCGCCTGCCGCCGGCTGAGATAATCAGCTTTATTTGGTGTTGAAAGTATTTCTGTTACCTGGCCATTGTTGTCGATTTAGGAAATTACTGCGGTGCGGTCTGTGTGCCTAGCGAAGCAAATAAACCAAATCGTCTCGCGCTCACCGATGTGATATGTATGATCGAATCGAATTGAATCAAATCGGATTGGATTGTTTTGGATCGGATTGGATAGGATCGAAATGAAGTCGAATGTAATGAGGCTGCAACAACAGTGAGGCAGGCACAACAGCATGATTATGATTATGCAAATGCAGCACCGCACCACCACCACCACCCACCTCGATCCCCTTTCTCGGGCAGTTCGATATCGTGCGGTGGTGCGTCTATATCTATATCTTTATATATATTCGCTGCATAATCGCCACCCGTTGCATGTTGCACTCATTAATAATGGGCGCGTTTTTGTTACTGCATTTTATTGCACTTGCTAATCACGCGGCGGCCGTTATTTAATTGAGCTTGAGCGCCACCCGGCTCGCACAATCCGTCCAGACTTTTGGCCACCTCCTCGGTGCGTTTCGCTTCCGTTTCGCCTTTAAATTGGAATTATTTATTTTATTTTAGTGTTCCTCGTTAGTGAGCTATCTACCGCCCCCCATGGCTCTTTATAGCATATTGCGTCATGGAATTGGCACCTCTCTTCCAGTGAAGTTGGCGTTGAAGGACTGTAGCCATTATCAAATAATAAAATAAAAATAATTGTTATGAAAAGTCCTTTTACTTTATCTTACAGAGTTAACTGTTTTTAAAAGACCTTAACAAAAAGTCAAGTATACAAACCAAACCGAGACTTTTATTACTTAGAAAGAAGAACTTTAAAATAAAAGTCTGAAGTATCGCGAAATATAAAAAATAATACATATTAAAAAGGAGTATTAGGAATCGTAGTTTTTAGACATATGTGAAATCATCAGAATTGTGCTCTCCTTTCCCAAATTATTCAAATTATGTTCAAATTATTTGATCCTTGGATTGCCTCGGCGGAGGTATGCTCAATGGCTCCTAGGTAGACGATCGGGAATATACCTCTGTGATGGTGGAGAAAATATAAAATATAAATATAACCATAGTGGTTTTAGAACGATAAGTGTACCTTCAATAAAAATAAAATAAAAAATAATTTTTATATTTTATTTATATTTTGAAAATTATAATATAAAAATATTTTTTGTCGAGTGCCCATTAACTAATAGTCTAACAGAACGTATATCATTAAAATATACATATGATAAGTTTAAAAACGGTATGAGTATACTTTTAAATAATCGAGATGAAAACATAAGAATTTTAAATAAAACCCTCAATGTAAGATCGTGAGCCAGTGGATGGATATGTATTTTCAACTTTTATTTATACGCTTATGGCTAGGCACAGAATCGTATTCTATGGCTGGATAAGTTTAGTTTTAGGTATAGCTCTAGATTATTTTCCTCTACTTGCTATTTACACACATATAACTTTGATGGGGCGGCTTAAGACTACGGTATGAAGTAAACCAAACGAACGTAAATCCTAGCTCCATAGTTGGTATCAGTACATTTGTTTTTGGGCACTATCAGCTAGTTGTAATGCAATGAATAATGAATAATTATGTGGTGCGCATTGAATCGTTCAGTCTCTCTACTCAAAGCCCGCCGGTTGCATGAGGAACTGGTGGTGCTGGCTGCTCATCGCCGGCAGCTGTATATCCTCCATGGTCATGGATGTCTTGGGGATCTCGAGGGTTTCTGCCGACCCCCCGCCCGCCTCGCCATCATCACCCTCCAGCATGGCACTATCGAAACTCTTGTTCAGACGATCGTGGAACTCGGTCATTGAGATTTTCTTGAGCGCAAAGCGCTTCCCGAATGTCTTCTTCACCTTCTGGCGGCGTCTCTTGGACAGGATCTTGTTCTTGTTTAGGCCATCGCTAAAGGATATGGCCCGGCGGAGTTTGCGGCCCCAGACCTTGACGACCTTTACTTGGCTGCTGATGGAGCACTCCTCGCTGTCGTCCTCCGCGTCGGCGGCATTCTCGTCGCTGGGCTCCTCGAAGATTGTCTCCAGATTGGTGGGCGTGAACTTCTTCATTCGCTTGCTGGTGTATAACTTTTCGATGCTCTTCAGCGTCTGGGCATTGGTGTTCAGCTCCTTGCGTTGCTTCTTCTTAACGGGCTTCATAATGGCACTGCACACCCGGTTGAAGTTGTCCTTGGACACCCTAGCGGGCATCCTGCGACGAGCCACACCCGCCCGGGCACCAAAATTGGAACTATGGCTGGAGGAGGAGCCACTGATGCAATCGCTATCGTCGTCATTATCCTCGCAGCGACTCAGCTGGGAGTCCACATCGTCCGAGTCCTGGGACGCACTGCTGACACTGCCATCGGATTCGGGAGCAGCTACGGGCTCCGATGTATCCTGCATCTCCTCCATGTCCGACATGGCCATCTCCTTCAGTCGCCACGAGAGACTCGATCTGGTGGGCGGCCTGAAATTCGGGTTAGAGGAGGAGGACTTTGGAGCAGGTCTATGGGTAGGACTACTCACCTGTTACCCGCGAATCCCCCTCCTTCGGTTGAAATGTGATCTTGGCGAAATCGTAGACGATATTATCCATTATTATTACACTGAAAGTAAAACCGTAGACACTTAGAGAGCTCAGAGATTTCAGGTGGGCTTTCGGAATAACTACGGATGGGTCTCTTGACAGTTAAAGATCAGATATATGTAATTACCTTTGCAAAATCGCGCATTTCCTGGTCTTTGAAGCCTTTTTCGCTGGAGGCGTCTGTCTGAAAGGCGGATCTC
>JBAMCF010000043.1:0-49890 GCA_037075285.1 Drosophila lutescens | reverse complement strand
AACAAGAAAGGAAGCTAGCTTCGGCAAGCCGAAGCTTATATACCCTTGCAGATCATTCTATTAATTTACAAATCGCAAAATTTTTAAATTTCCTATTATTTCACATTAATTTTTCCATCGTTTCTATGGCAGCTAAATGATATAGTAGTTCGATCTTTTTAAAATTAAAATCGAAATTCGGAAATACTTAAAAAAAGTCATATCCCAGAGTAGAAGAGAATGTAATAAAAATGAACAAAGATATAATTTTTTTCCTATTAATTTCCATTTAATTTTTCGACCGTTCCGATAGCAGCTATATGATATAGTGATCCGATTTTTTAAATATTTAATTCGAAATTCAGAAATATATAAAAAATTATATTCCCAAGATTAGAAGGTAATACTTCAAAAAACACCGAAGCTAGAATTTTTTTAACGTTTTTTTCCGATCCTTCCTATGGGAGCTATAGGATATAGTTGTCCGATCCGGTCGGTTCCGACTTATATACTACATGCAATAGTAAGAAGACTTTTGGGAAAGTTTTATCCCGATAGCTTAAAAACTGAGAGACTAGTTTGCGTAGAACAGACAGACGGACAGACGGACAGACGGACGGACAGACGGACATGGCTAGATTGACTCGTCTAGTGATGCTGATGCTGGGGCTGACGAAATTGCCCCACTCTCCCCTACTTAACCGGAAAATTAAGATTCTCTTCGATGAGGAAAAGGTCGATTTTATTTTGTAAACTGGTGTATTCGTCGGAAGATGTAGCATAAGAGGAAAAGGAGAACGAAAAGGGTGATGAAGAGGGGGCGGATCCTTTACCATTGTTTACAGGAGATGCCGATATTAGTCATAATTATGATTTTAATATTAGTAATTTGAGCAGAGAAAATGTATTGGATAAAGTTTATGGACCTAAGAAAACTGCAAACAATTCATTATCATTGGGGGATCAAGAATTAAAAATTAAAGGTAATTAAATTAAACTTTCTGGTGGAATGAGTTGTGATCTGACTCCTGGTCTATACTCTCTCATTTTTCTTAGTAAACCTGAAAGCTATGATGATCAAGATTTGAAAATGTATAAAAAGATTATATTAGAAACGAATATACATAGAGTAGGCTTTAATCCTAATAACCGAATAAAGGGTACACGAGCATACAAATATAAAACCTACAACTATTAAGAAATTGATAGACAACAATTTGACTCCTACAGCATATACTCCACTTCGCTTGAAAACTGGTTTAGGTTACATGAGTATTCAGAAATAAAACCCAAACTATGTATATTAAAATGATGTAAATGAATTAGTTGATCGAATGGAAATTTTGGTGGCATTGAAAGCAGCGGGTAATACCAGTGACAATAATGACATTTTTCCAATGTAAGAAGAATTGCGGGAGGAAAGGGTTATATTTTAACGGGCATGTCTGTCGACAAGTTTTGACTTTGATGATCCACGACAATGGTTTAAGTTTGTCAGCAGCGTACAGCAAGTCATCAACTGAACATTTTGCAGAAGCACGAAAACAACGCCTTTTGAATTACTTAAGGGAACCAAGAAGCGTCTCAAAGCCACTCACAGATCCAGCAAATGTTAGAAGAAGAAATGATTAAGCTCTTCAACTTCGAAAGCAAGCAAAGCAGCACTTTCTTAAAATGCAGGAAGAAAATAAAAAAAGATACAATCTACGACGAAGACCAGCATCAAAGTAAAAAGTCGGCGACTTAGTTGCTATTAAGAGAGCCCAGCTTGGTCCAGGACTAAAGTTAATATTTGATGGACGTTGATGCACTACGAGAAGTACAAACAAGTGGCCCAACGACACCAAGCACGTGCTTGTTAGGCGCGGCGCCCTTTTTTAAATTTGGGCAAAAATGCCCAAATAAAGACGGGACACATAATGAAAATAAAGATGCAATTAGGAGTGAAGCAAATGAGTTATAATATTAGTTTTTAATACCGGGTTAGATGTTGAAGTGCAAATTAAATGATAAAAAATGTTATAATTATTGCAAAGAACGCGAAAGGGCTCGTGCTTACAAGTTCTACAGAATCAATATCACCTCTTATAAGATTATGCATAAAAATAGTACCAAGCATTTTTCTAAGATTTGCAAGTGTCGGTAAATTAAGCAGATAACACCAGTTTACAAAAAAAAATCGACCTCTTCCAACTCGAAGGCAATCTTGGTTTTCCGGTAGAGTACATCTCCCTGATTAAGAAATGGGCACTTAAAATTTGTTTTATGGTGTCAATTTTTTTTTAAGAGTAAAATCGTTTTTGGGCCTTTTTTATTTTCTATCTTGAGTTCTGGTAAACCGATTGAGGTCATTTACGACTCGTTTTACAGGTAATATAATGCCCTTTACAGCATTGAGTTCCAGTCATTAGTTTAGAAGCTAGACCTCGTCAAAGTTAAAGTTGAGGGTTTGTAACCCTATGAAAGGTCATTACGTTACATTTCAGGCAGTTCAAATTTAAGTGGTTATACTCACACCATACTTAAAAATGATCAATGCAATCAGACAAAAAGCCAAAAACCAGACTCTATATTATTGTATGTCAAACAAAGCTTAACATCAACAGCATACATTAGTACACGAGAATGTGTTATGATAGAGGGAAGATCGTTAATAAATAAAGTAAACAGCAAAGGGCCCAAATGACTACCCTGGGCACTCCAGATGTCACGTGGATCATTTTAGAAACAGCATTCTTAAATATAATGGTCGATTTGTGGGAATGGTCTGCCACCCAGATCAGCTGGTCCTATAACGAGAAATTTGGCGAACTAACGACGTGGCAAGCCTGACAAAGTTGAGAGTAATTTCTTCGCTGTTTGACTTGATCGAAAACAAGAGAGAACGCTATAGTCGGGTTTGTGTCCCGACTATCTAATACCCGTCACTCAGCTAAAGGGAGTGCGAGTGAGATGGATATATAACATTTTTTTGATTGCGAATAACTTTTTAATGAATGGTCCGATTTGAAAAATGTCTTCTACATTTCGATAGGTATATATATACACAACAAAATTGCAATTATCCTTCTCGGAAATCTTTAAAGGTGTGGGCGCCAGACACATTTTAAAAGTTAGTGGGCGATTGCATATTTTTATAGGATAAAGATAGATCAATTCCGAAAACACCAAAGTTCGTTTCAATAAAAATATAGTTTAAAATGAATGGCATATTTTATTTTTTTTGCATATTTGCATAAAATGCATATGCATAAAATATGCAAAATATATGCAAAATATGCAAAATATATGCAAAATATATGCAAAATATGATTAACCAATAAAGAAATAACACTAAAATGTATAATTATAGATGATTTATATATTATTCAAGATAATTGGTATTGCAATATATAACCAGCATTTTCTCTAAATTATTAATTAAGAAACTTTGACGTTTCTCTCCAAAAACCATTTTGTATGCCGAAAAGCTTCTTTCTACGTCGCATGAAGTAATTGGTGCAAATTTATATTTACTAATATTTTCACTAGCGACGGGTTCCAGTCCAGTAACATCTTTAGAATTGAGACTTAATATATTGTTAATTTTTAAAATTATATTATAGTCGGGATTTCTCTTTAAAATTGCTTCAAATTTATGTTTTAAGTCCATTCCGAGGTCACCAGATATATTATCTATTATGTTTTCTGCTTCCTTGACAAGATTCATTGAAGAAAATAAGAGTAAGCCCTTTGCTTCCAGGGACGTAATTATTTCTCCTAATCTGTTAAAATTTGATTTTATATAAATTAAATCTCGACGTAACGTTGAATTTTTCAGCAGTTCTTTTGCCAGCTTTATGGATTCGGCATCTTCTGGGTTCAGCGTGTCAAGAACCTAAATTAAAAAAATATATATTTGTTAGTACAGTGCTTACCTTTTAGCACTTTATTATCTTACCTCTTCTATACCCTCTATATTATCTGCATAAAATGATGCTGCCTTTAACCGCGTACCCCATCTGGTAATTATTGGTTCTGGTGGTAACTCCATATTTAATATTTGCTTATATCGTTGGACTCTAAGCGGAGCTTTTACGAAAATTTTTTTTACACATGATATAAACGAATTTGCGAATGGAAATGATGTTCTAACTCTTTCAGCAATTAAATTTAGACCGTGTGCCAAACAAGTTATATGTATAAGATTTGGATAAAAAACTTTTAAATTTTTACCAGCTTTTATCATGTAAGCTGCAGCATCCGTTAACAGTAACAAAACTTTGTTCTCGTTCCCTCGGGATACTGTTCCATGATTTACTTCTTTTAATTGCTTGCACGACAACACAAACGATTGCTTAGATTCATTTTCGCTTAATGCTCCAACGATCAAATTTGCCACATATCGGCCTTGCTTGTCCGTCGTTTCGTCCACAGAAATCCAGATGCATAAATCCTTTTTAAATACTTTATCGATATTGTTGCTGGAAGTTGCATTATCGTCGGAGGCCTTCCACTTAATATGAAGTGAAGTAGCTAAGTGCTGCTGCAATTGAAATTTTTTTTGGAACGAAATCTAAAACAATAAAACCATTATTAAAACGGGCTTAATTTGGAAAAAAAAGTTACCTTTTTATCACAAATAGTACAGATTATCTCGTTACCATCTATTTTGAAGCACTTTTCTTCAATTTTTGCGATTTCGGCATTTTAACTATTTCACTTGGTTCACTTCACTTGACAAGATTCTCTTTGGCGATTGATTTTAAGCCGAAAAATATTGTTTTATATTGCTTAAACTACAATATTTATCGAGTGCACTTAAATATTTTAAACAACTTTGCTTGCATATATTTTGCATATTTTGCATATTTTGCATATTTTGCATATTTTGCATATATTTTGCATATATTTTGCATATATTTTGCATATTTTATGCATACATTTTTGCATATTTTTTGCATATATTTTGCATATTTCCGATATGCACTTGAATTTATTATACTTAAACAATATGAGACCTACCTACAAATTTTGGTAAAAATCGGAGCAAAAATGGACAAATATGCAAAATCCGAGCCGGATCGGACAACTAAATCATATAGCTCCCATAGAAATAGTCGGGAAAAAAATTTAAAAAAAAATTATATCTTGGGTGTTTTTGAACATATCACCTCCTACTTTTGGAAATACCATTTTGTATCTAATTCTGAATTTCGAATAAATTTTTATCAAAATCGGACGACTATATCATATAGCTGCCATAGGAACGATAAAATAATTAATGGGAATATAATATGAAATAAATTATTGCTTCGTTGGTTTTTATTGTATTCTCTTCTACTCTGGGATATGACTCTTTAATTTTATCAAAATCGAACTACTATATCATATAGCTGCCATAGGAACGATCGGAAATAAGAGAAATAATAGGAAATTTAACATTTTTGCGATTTGTAAATTAATAGGAATGATCTGCAAGGGTATATAAGATTCGGCTGGCCGAAGCTAGCTTCCTTTCTTGTTTTTATCATCAACACACTTACACCTATTATATATTTTTGTCAACCATCATGCACACATACACAAAACCTTTTTAGACATAAGACAATGACATAACTTTTGACTAACGACCGCGACATTAGGGGATCGTATTGCGCGGCCCGCGACGATCCATTTGGCACACGAATGTGTGAAGGGGAGGGAATGTGGCCGAAACACAGCCCGATCGTGTTACGATCAAGCTACAGCTGAGCTTGTGGGGCAGTGCAGACAGAAGACCAACGGACTTTACGAATTCTATCCATTTTTCAGGCACGATAAATTTATTCTCATTATGTTGGAGAGGAAGTGGCTTCCAAAGAAACCACCCCAAATACGGCGAGCTTAGCCGGCAGCCAGCGTGCCTGCTCAGGACGCAACTTCCTCGGCCCAAGCCTTTCTCAGGACTGGGGCACTAATATGCCGACGTAACACTGTTACATACTTTTGCACGAATACAATATACCCTTTTACTCTACGAGTAACGGGTATAATAAAGCAGGTAAAGTAGATCATAGATCAAGTTTAGTAGATCAAGTATCCGAACATATCTAAAAAATGTTATGTAGGAACAGGGCTGTAAGAACAGAGCTAAAACAAATGAGAACGCTATAGTCGGGTTGGTGTCCCGACTATCTAATACCCGTCACTCAGCTAAAGGCAGTGCGAACGCTGTACTCGGGTTGGTGTCCCGACTTTCTAATAATCATAAATCAGCTAAAGGGAGTGCGAGGGAGATAGATATATAAACAATTTTGATTGTGTATAACTTTTTAATAAATGGTCCGATTTGAAAAATGTCTTCTACATTTCGATAGGTATTAATAAACACTATAAAATTGAGTTTTTATATTTTTAAAATCTTAAAAGATGTGGCCTCCAGACACATTTGAAAATCGTTTATGGCGATTGTGGGCGTTAGGGGGGGTGTGGCGCCTCGATGAAATAAACTTGCGCTGCGTAGGAAGCCCAAGATTATGTGTGTGAAATCTCAACATTCTAGCTTTTATAGTTTCCGAGATCTCAGCGTTCATACAGACGGACAGACAGACGGACAGACGGACATGGCTATATCGACTCGGCTAGTGACCCTGATCAAGAATATATATACTTTATAGGGTCGGAAACGCTTCCTTCTCCCTGCTACATACTTTTGCACGAGGCCTTAGCTTTGGCATGTTCCCCTCTTGTGAGATTTGTTAGGGGCTTGGCGATTTTCCCATAATCGCAGATAAACTTCCTATAATAAGAGGTCATTCCTAGGAAGCTTTTGAGCTCCTTCAGGTTGGTAGGCGGTTGCATTTCGCGTATTGCCTTTACTTTTTTTTCATCCGCACGGATTCCCGTTGAGGTTACGACGTAAACCAGGAACTCAACCTGAGTGCGCAGGAACTGTGTTTTTCCTAAATTGACCTGTAGTCGAGCCTGTTTGAGTTTTTCGTATACGGCCCGGAGATTGTGCGAGTGGGACTCGTAATCTTTGCTCATTTCATTTTTCAACTCAAATAGAAACTCAAAATTGTACTTCCCTTTAAGTAAGAAAGCTGTTTTAATTATATCATTCCTTCATATGATTTGATAAATCCCACGTTAATCATCTGAAATGTTCTTCTCCTGCTGGAAAGGGTGGATGTTATATCCGGAATTGGGTAAGTGTCCGAGATGGTGACGGCGTTAAGACGCTTAAAATCGACCACCATCCGGTATTGCTTCTCCCCATTCGGCTTTGGCTTTTTAGGGACCACACATATTGGTTAGTTGGTTATTGGAGAGTTATAGGGGCTTTTTGAGGGTCGGATTACTCCCTCGCGCAGCAATTCTTCGACATGTCTCTCTACCTCTCCCCTCATATTGACGGGGTAAGGATAACTTTTCAAATAGATTGGCTCTTGAGTGCTGGTGCGGATTTCGGCTCTTACAACCGTA
Source organism: Drosophila lutescens (assembly GCA_037075285.1). Lineage (NCBI taxonomy): Eukaryota > Metazoa > Arthropoda > Insecta > Diptera > Drosophilidae > Drosophila > Drosophila lutescens. The sequence continues at coordinate 42,465 of JBAMCF010000043.1, read as the reverse complement.
TCCACAGCCTCGCCAGGTGTGAATGGGTCAAACATGGTTGAATATTCTTTAATTAACGCATCAAGTGATTTTTTCGCTTCCTCTGGGTGCTGATCGTCGATCAGCGAATGAATATTGTGGGATTCCCTGGCTAATAATGGAATTTTAATTCCAGGAGCTATAGTTAGGGAATCATTCTTTCTATCGATTATTGCATTTAAGGTTTTTAATGTGTCATCCCCGATAATACCATGGAAGGCGGTAAGGCCGGGGAGGACAAAGAATTTAATAGAGGAATTGTTGCCTACCGGCTTAAAGAAGGGTCCGGTTACTTGGTGGGTTATTTTTATATCCACTGCTGCGGATTGGACTTTAAAAGGTTTGGGCAAGGGAGTGCAACCCTTGGCTATTTGGGGGCTAATGAAATTTTTATTTGCGCCTGTATCTACGAGAAATTGTAATTTAGCCCCATCCTTCGCGCCATACTCTATGTATGGTACGCTGGAGAGGCGTACCTGATTCGTAATCTTTCAAGGCCGCCTCAGCCCTTCCAATCCATGAATCGTAACTACCGGACTCCCCCTCAAAGGTTTGTAATTCTTTCACGCAGTCTGGTAATCTCGAAATTTCCTTTAACTCATACTCGGTGCGAGCGGCGGTCAAGGGCTTGGCTGTTGGAACAACCCGATTGTCCTTCTCCCAGTCACCCTCCAATCCGGTCACCTTTTCTCCAACCCTTTTTATGTCTTCCTTTACGTTGGCCATTTGCCCAAGTAGGGTCGACAGTGTAGCCTCAAATTTGGTCAGGGTTTCCTTCATCTCTTCCATTTTTTAAATGTCTAATTTCCTCAAGTCTGCTCTCAAAAAATTCCTTAAACCTTTTTTTATCTTAAACAGGTAGGCTGCTTGGTTTTCCAAATTTGTCAAGGGAAAGAAAGAATTAAATTTGTATACCTCCTCCTATTTTGGACAGAAGGGGTCGCAAGTTTTTTATTTTTGTTTTCTTATATATTTTTTGTGGTTTTGCCAAGATGACGGTTGAATAGGAAGTATTATGGAAATTAAGACTTATTATCGGAAACGCTTCACTCACCCGTGTTTTGTGTGTTTTTATGTTCTCTAGGCCTCTGTTTCTGCTGTTAAGTTATTTAGGCCTTTGCTTTTTGGTGTGTATAAGATGGTGGGTGGTGTGTATATTTCCTCCCGGTTGTTGGCCACTTACAAGATGTAGGTTCTAAGGGTAAAAAATGTCTTTTTAGTGTTTTGTCAACCTAGTAAATTTCTTTGGGGAGCGGTAAGTGAGTTGTAAGTGTGAGAGTGCATTCATGAATTTTTATTGTCAACTCTTTTATTTACGTGCGTCTTTTCCTTGGGTTTTCCATCTTTATTATTTTTTTTATTTTTTGTGGATATTTTATTCTTTAATTCTTTAATTCTTTTCTTTTTTTTTATTTCGCAATTCTGATAAATTCCATTCATTCCGACGTTAGGCACGGTGGGCCGTATTTCTCCGTTTTGGCTTTTCGCCTACTCAGGTACGGTTAAGCACACAACCCACTAGGCGGCTCCCATCGTGCGGGTAACACGGAGCGTATCTAGTAGGTTACCTTCGTCACTTTTTGCTTTATAATTTCACTTTATTAAACATGGGGCCGCTCGTAAACAGGTTACCGCAGCGGTTATCGGGTTATTTTATTTTATTTTTGCAGCACAAATGCACCCGTGAATTAATATCACCGCGGTGGGTAGGTTGCTTCTTTATTTTATATGACCTTTGCGCTCGTGAATGTGCTGTATAGCAGATCACCGCAGCGGGTTGGAATTTCTCATTTTATTTCACGATAACGATTTCGTTGGCGATCATTATTTTGGAATCGATTGCTTCATTCTTTTTGCACGTTTCATTTTTGCACACACTTCACACATACCCATCACCTTCCACTTTCCAGTCAATTTTATTCCTTTTCCAAGGGATCCCATCGCTTGTTGGATGGGTCCCTGTTCGGGCGCCATTTAAGACTTCTGCCAACTTCGGGTGCCAATCATTACCTAAGGATAGGTAATAGGGTCCATAGGGTCCCAGCTGCCTTCCAGAATATGATTCCAATTTAGGCTCGTTTGGGTACGTTATAATGTTTTATTTAAAGTTAAAGTTAAAGTTAAATTAGTATTCAATTCAATTGATTGGTTCGCCGTCCGGGTCCCGTCTGCCTTTCCAAGTTTTTCCTCGGTGCCGGCTAGCTTCGCTGCGCTCTCGGTTGACGTCGCTGCCGGCGTCGTCTTGTAGCTTTGTGGTCACCTGTCCCGGCAAGTGTTGTTGTCTCCAGCGGGTTGACTGCAGCGGCTGCGCTGCGCTGTAGCTTGTCGTCGGCGATTGCAAGCGTTGCAATTTCCATCGCTGCACTGCTCCGTCGTTGTTGGCCCAGTTCTGCTGACGTTCGGTCGTTGGGCCGGCACCGGATATCGTGAGAGTCAACGGCACATAGAATGCTGACTCTGCGCAGGGGGCCGGGGGGAAGCGAGGCTTGGGTGCTCAGCAGATATTTCGCCGGCAGGGGGCCGGGGGGAAGCGAGACTTGGGTGCTCAGCAGATATTTCGCCGGCATGTGCGGCGATTTGTGTGGATGTGGTGAGGGGCTCATCGAGGTGTCGATGATGGTAGGGGGGACAGTTGAATGGCTGTGGTGTTAACTTATATAAAACACGGTTAGCATGTTTATTTCAATTATTTCATTTTTTCAAAAATTTCAAGGGAATAACTGTGTAACGAACACACTCGATGAGCGTTGTTCACCCTAACACCTCTGTCTACGTTTTGACCGGCCTACTCAGGGAGTTGGGTGTGGGTTTGTGCTAAGAGAGAACAAGAGTGTCACAGAACTAACAGTAGTAGACAGAGAGACGATAACGATAAGAACTTTAACCCAACGGCTAAGATTCGGACGAGAGAGTATACCTATCGAAGATGGAGGACCAGATGGTATTGGCCTCCTTCTATACCCACCCTACCTGTGAAGTCCAATCAGACTCCACCCTTTAACAACCGCTGCGCTACATTCTCTTAGGGGCCCTCAAAAGATAACAGCTTAATTCATCTTAAACTTCATCTTTAATTCAGCAAATGCGATAATAGGGTTCATTCTTAATGCTAATAATGCTAACACTAAGTCCTTAAGTACGTAGAGCGACTCTCAATACGGTCGTGATTGTATGTACGATAAGAAAGATAAAGAAAAGGGATATAATTGAATTACGTTAACAAATTACGTTTACATTTTGTTATCGATTAATCGATATTCTTATTCAAACCAAAAAGACTTAGGCAGATTACGTTAAGTTATTCGAAAGAAAACGATTCTTATTTATGCAATGTATGATAAAGATTATATGATTGTAGATAGGTAATATATCAAAAGTGTGTGGGCTTAGACAAGAATGAATATATATGTAAATGAAGTTAAATGTTTTGACGGCTATGCCGTACTTACGAACTCTCCACGAAGTCAGCAGGCCTGATGACGATCGATGTGCGCTGTAGAAGTGTTTATGTAATGGTTATATATATGTCAAACTATCATAAGCACACACGAAATAATGTTGGCTAAATAGGAATCGTAAAGTGAATTAGAACCGAATCTTAAATGTGTTGAAAATAGAGAAAACTAAACTACTTTTACTTAATGCGATACAAAAAAAACAAGTTGGCAGTCCTGGCCAACGTTGAACTAGAATATTCGGGAACCAGAACTGGAATCTAAATTCCAATTGGGTTGAGGCGTCGTATTTGCACGTGCTTGCGCGTGTTCCAACGAATCGGCACCGGTGAGATTCGTCCGTATTTCGACCGACTTGATAAGACCTGTCGATTTTGGTGCGGATTTTGCACGATGAAAGCCTCACGCGGGCTTGGTAAGGTAGAAACGGCGATCCTTGATGGCGCTTGCAGTTGGACGTTGATAAAATAAGTCCGAAACGATGAAAAGTATGGAAATCCAGGCGTGGCAAGGAGAAAAGATCCACTTCACGCGGTATGCGCCTTTACAGAAATTCTTTATGTAGATTCAGGCGTGGCGATGATGAAATACAACCCTGGTGTAGGCTCTGATGAGGATTGGCGTGACGCTGTTCCGAGCTGGCGGGACGCTGTTGCAGATTGGCGTAACGCAGTTGCAGATTGGCGTAATGCAGTTGCGGATTGTGGTAACGCAGTTGCGGATTGTGGGCGTCGCGCTGATGAAAAAATGTAACCGCTCCAAGCGGCACCTGCTCCTTGCTGTGCGCAGAGGGAGGACTCGCAAACTGTCGCAATTCTTAGAAATCGCACGTGGTCGGTGGTTTCTGTGTTCTGGGGAATTCCAGTCAGAAAACGACAATATTTCGGAGAAATTAACTCACCACCAAGTTTGGGTAAAATAGTAGGATAAAATATGCTGAGATTAGCAGGAAATTCACTCGCGAATGATTGGATGCGATCAAATCAAACAATTTTTCCGGAGCGAACGAACTGGTCACGATAGACGCTGACATAAAAGAGGCGGAAATCATGGCTTCCAGAGTGAACGTCGTATGCATGAAATCCCAAAATCCCTAAGTATAGTATTTTCGGGTATTTTGGTGTGAGGATCGGATCCTTGCTAATAGCAGGGTCGCATTTTGGGGTGAATGACTTAGCTGGAATGTCTAAGCTAATACTAAGGCAAAAATATACTGACTCTCACAACCACAGTTTTGATTTTTAGTCCCTGTGACTAACAATTAAAACTGAAAAAGGAGTCAGGAGGGATTACCAAATGTCCTTGACATGGAACTGGCTTCGAACGAGTGCTACGATAAAATTCTTCGTGGCGTTGACACGCCTTACGTAAAGTTTCCAAAGAAGGGGTGTCAACATGCAATAACTCAAGTTTAAGGTCTGGCTTCAGATTGTGACGGACTTCGCTGGCTAGCTCGCTATCATGCATGGGCTCGCGAAGAGAATTGGCAATGATAAGCATTGCGTCGAGGAATTCATCAAAACTTTCGTTTGAACCCTGTTTACGACGACGCATAACGCTTTTAATCTCGCGGTCTGATCTCTGATCTGAGTATCGTTCCTTTAAACGCCTACACAATACACGCCAACTCATCTCATCTACCGACCTATGAACATGCCAGTAAAAAGATAAGGCAGGACCTGCAAATAACAAATTTGCAAATTTGTGTAGTGAGACAGTTTACACGGTATATAAAATCCTCAACTGCGATGTCGTTGGCTGATCCACTGAACTTGATTCGCCAATTTGAAATCACGTTTGAAATCCTGTCAGGACGATCCAAAGAAAGATCGCTGCGATCGCTTCGCACATCTGGAGAGTTCCTGACTCGCTGACTGTTTTGACCCTGACTGTTCTGGAAATCGACTTGTCCTGAGTTGTTTCGGAACTCGTGCTGCGGTTGAGTTGTACTGTTATCAACAAATGTGGACCTATTCAATTGGCTAAACATCTGAGTCATGTTGTCTGTCATGGATACTTGAAGTTCTCTCTGGTTTTCCATCATGCTCACTTGGAATGCCCTCTGGTTCTCTTTCAATGCTCGTAGTTGATTCGCGAGACTTTCTTGTTCTGGGTCTTCGTTTGTATTTGGGTTATCGGCTTGGGCATTGTTTTGCTGAGAATTCAGGTTAGAATTCTGAGTGGTGATAACATTGTTCTGATTATCTGCATTTCGAGACATAGATCTAGTCATCATCCGATTTTCCATTCCGGAATCGGGATTAGGTGCTGTCTGGGACTGAGAATATGGTTGAGAGCAAGTTGGACAAGTGTTGTTGTCCTGCAACCAGTTTTATAGACAAGCCTTGAAAACAATGTTTACAAGGAGTTTCAATTAAATCCAAATCGAAAACAACTCCATTGCATAGGGTGCACGTCACTGTATTATCATCCCCTAGAGAAACTAGGTTCTCGTTGCTGTGCCTAACCGACATCTTTAAACGATTATTGACTAAACAAAACAACTAACTAATCTTAAAGAGGAAAACCTTGGAGCGGATGATTCGGAGGGATTCGAAATATGGACTGAATAAATCTAACTATTAAATGTTAATATAAAAAAGCGAAAAGGTAATTGTACGATATACGATAGAAATATACGGTAGTCATTCAACAATGACAAAACGAGAGAGATCTTAGAGAAATACGGAATGCGATAATATCATAAAATATGAGGGGCTTATCCTGAGGAGTAATGCAGCAGCAGGTTGATTTTTGTTCGATAGGTACGAATTATAAACTGTAAATGTTGGCGGAATTAATTATAATAAAATTATGTTTTGAAGCCTATCCAAATAAAAGAGGAACTAGCCGAATCTATCCAGCTAGAGCAAATCTCGATTTTATTTTGGAAAGGAGGAATTGTTTGAAAACTGAAAACCTGGTATAGAACCGACTATAAATCAGAACTATAAATCCTAAGTATCAAATGATCAAATTGGAATGTTTTTAACTATAATGCTCGACTTTGACCGAACTGATAGAAAAACATATTACAAAAGTATAACCTTTTTGCTGGTATGGCTCCGAATCTATCCAGAGTACCATCAAATCCAAGTCAAAAATGAAATACCGACTGAAACTAAAATTTTACAAAAATGGATGGATTGGATTATTTTCGGGAAGCTCGGCTGTCAAACGACAGATGCCTGATCAGGCATCGGGCTTGCTCCATTGTTGGGCGCCATTTAATTCTGTAACGAACACACTCGATGAGCGTTGTTCACCCTAACACCTCTGTCTACGTTTTGACCGGCCTACTCAGGGAGTTGGGTGTGGGTTTGTGCTAAGAGAGAACAAGAGTGTCACAGAACTAACAGTAGTAGACAGAGAGACGATAACGATAAGAACTTTAACCCAACGGCTAAGATTCGGACGAGAGAGTGTACCTATCGAAGATGGAGGACCAGATGGTATTGGCCTCCTTCTATACCCACCCTACCTGTGAAGTCCAATCAGACTCCACCCTTTAACAACCGCTGCGCTACATTCTCTTAGGGGCCCTCAAAAGATAACAGCTTAATTCATCTTAAACTTCATCTTTAATTCAGCAAATGCGATAATAGGGTTCATTCTTAATGCTAATAATGCTAACACTAAGTCCTTAAGACTAAACGTTATTTACGTAGAGCGACTCTCAATACGGTCGTGATTGTATGTACGATAAGAAAGATAAAGAAAAGGGATATAATTGAATTACGTTAACAAATTACGTTTACATTTTGTTATCGATTAATCGATATTCTTATTCAAACCAAAAAGACTTAGGCAGATTACGTTAAGTTATTCGAAAGAAAACGATTCTTATTTAATCCGCCAATGTATGATAAAGATTATATGATTGTAGATAGGTAATATATCAAAAGTGTGTGGGCTTAGACAAGAATGAATATATATGTAAATGAAGTTAAATGTTTTGACGGCTATGCCGTACTTACGAACTCTCCACGAAGTCAGCAGGCCTGATGACGATCGATGTGCGCTGTAGAAGTGTTTATGTAATGGTTATATATATGTCAAACTATCATAAGCACACACGAAATAATGTTGGCTAAATAGGAATCGTAAAGTGAATTAGAACCGAATCTTAAATGTGTTGAAAATAGAGAAAACTAAACTACTTTTACTTAATGCGATACAAAAAAAACAAGTTGGCAGTCCTGGCCAACGTTGAACTAGAATATTCGGGAACCAGAACTGGAATCTAAATTCCAATTGGGTTGAGGCGTCGTATTTGCACGTGCTTGCGCGTGTTCCAACGAATCGGCACCGGTGAGATTCGTCCGTATTTCGACCGACTTGATAAGACCTGTCGATTTTGGTGCGGATTTTGCACGATGAAAGCCTCACGCGGGCTTGGTAAGGTAGAAACGGCGATCCTTGATGGCGCTTGCAGTTGGACGTTGATAAAATAAGTCCGAAACGATGAAAAGTATGGAAATCCAGGCGTGGCAAGGAGAAAAGATCCACTTCACGCGGTATGCGCCTTTACAGAAATTCTTTATGTAGATTCAGACACTGCAGTGTCTTCCAAGCGGAAGTGTGTGCTATAATGGAAGCACTCGTCTGTTTAAGGGGCCTAAACACCCAGAACAGACACATAAACATATATAGTGATAGCCAAGCGGCTATTAAATCAATCTACTCGACGAATACAAACTCCCGAACAATAGCAGACTGTCGCAAATCTCTTCACGAGATGGCTAGTCAGTTTACTGTCAGCCTTATATGGGTTCCGGGTCACCGGGATATCGTAGGCAACTGTATAGCAGACGAGCTAGCCAGGCAAGGCACCACCATACCTCTCCCTCCAGGAAAGGAGAATGTTGGCATGCCTATGGCTACTTGCAAGCTAATTATTAAAAACCATTTCACACCGCAGTGCCGAATCTCTCACCAGACATGGCCTGCAATAAACAATAAGAAAACATCTGAACTACTTAATTTCAGCCGCACTGAGTGCGGCATGCTAATTCGAGTACTCACAGGCCACTGGCTCGTTGGCGCACACGCCGGCAGGCTAAAAGCCCCAAAAAATGATTTCTGTAGAAGCTGCAGGGATGAGGAAGAAGAGGAAACGGTGGAACACCTACTCTGTTCATGCCCAGCCCTATGCAGGCTCAGACTGAAACACTTAGGATATCCTTTCATAAATGACCTGACCGAAATATCGCAGATTAATCTGAAGAGTCTAAGCTCTTTTATTAAATCCTCCGGATGGGGGACTTGCTGATCGACCAACCTACAGGCTGACTCTTAACGGATAGGGGACCCAAAAATAGAGATCATACGGTATCACAATGGACCCACAGAGGTCTAAGTGTGCCAGGCTATAGCCTGGCAGCCGTCCTAACCTAACCTAACCTAACCTTCAGGCGTGGCGATGATGAAATACAACCCTGGTGTAGGCTCTGATGAGGATTGGCGTGACGCTGTTCCGAGCTGGCGGGACGCTGTTGCAGATTGGCGTAACGCAGTTGCAGATTGGCGTAATGCAGTTGCGGATTGTGGTAACGCAGTTGCGGATTGTGGGCGTCGCGCTGATGCAAAAATGTAAACGCTCCAAGCGGCACCTGCTCCTTGCTGTGCGCAGAGGGAGGACTCGCAAACTGTCGCAGTTCTTAGAAATCGCACGTGGTCGGTGGTTTCTGTGTTCTGGGGAATTCCAGTCAGAAAACGACAATATTTCGGAGAAATTAACTCACCACCAAGTTTGGGTAAAATAGTAGGATAAAATATGCTGAGATTAGCAGGAAATTCACTCGCGAATGATTGGATGCGATCAAATCAAACAATTTTTCCGGAGCGAACGAACTGGTCACGATAGACGCTGACATAAAAGAGGCGGAAATCATGGCTTCCAGAGTGAACGTCGTATGCATAAAATCCCAAAATCCCTAAGTATAGTATTTTTGGGTTTTTTGGTGTGAGGATCGGATCCTTGCTAATAGCAGGGTCGCATTTTGGGGTGAATGACTTAGCTGGAATGTCTAAGCTAATACTAAGGCAAAAATATACTGACTCTCAGAACTGTTATACATAAAAATCAACAAATAACAGTAATTTTTTGAGTTTTATTATAAAAATCAAAAAATAAAAATCATTACGGATTTGTAAACTACAATGGCTAACAAAAATAGTGGTGTATTTAAGAAAATTTTAAGACTCTCCCATGTGCATGTTTTTTTTTAAGAAATATTTCCTACAACAGTTATTTTCGGTCTCTGCTATAATCCCATAAAGTTTGATTCGAAAGTCACAAAGAAACGAACAAGCTCTAGCTCAGAGCTACAAGTCTACTCGTGCAGGGCTCTAGTGTGTACGTTATTTTAAAACATCATCACAGCCCGGTTCCACATTAATATATGTTTTTTGTGACCAGAGCATTAATTATTAAGCTCGAAGATTGTTACGTTGAAATAATTTATAAATTAATGAAAATATATAAGTAAATAAACGAATGAGGAGCTAAGGAATATAAATCTACGACCCCAACTCTCTAGCTCTTATAGTTTCCGAGATCATAGCGTTCACAAGGACAGACAGTCGGACATGGCTAGATCGACTCGGCTAATGATCCTGATCAAGAACATATATACTTCATAGAGTTAGAGTCCTTCTACCTGTAACAGATTTTCCGAAAGAACTAAGTCCAACCAAATAAAAAGTGCTCACATTTGTGCCAGTATGTGGTGTGGACCCAAGTCGTAGTATATAATTATATATTAGATAATGTTGAGTTATCGACAAACTTTGGATTTGTAAAAAACAAAAACAAACAATGATTCGCTCTGCTTTGTACACACACACGCACAAAATATATATATCCAAAAAATTCGTATTTTACACACACAGCCATTAGATACATATATGCGTGTGTACGTTTGTGTGTGTGCATTGCAGCTGACTAAGGAATTGAGATTCGCTCAAATTCAAATTCAATATAATACTGATATCCTTTTGCTAACAGAATATTTCATTTACATTTCCACAACAGATTTAAGACATTTTGTAACCGATTTTTGTGAACTTAAATTCAAATCGCATTGATAATATTAAAAGAACATTAAATATTCAAACCAATTGATTCTCTTGCTCTTTATTACACGTGCCTCATATTGTTTAAACAAATGCAAATGTTTAAACCAGGGGTGCTCATTCCCATGCCCACGTGCCCTATTGTTTATGTAATATCACTAAGGGTAAATATGGCAGTGCAATTGACCAGGATTGCCATACACACCCCGAGTAATTCTTTGTGTCGCTGTCAGTAATAGATAAAAGCGAGCCAAGCCAACAACAAATTCCATTGAATTCTTTTTGCCATTTCTCTGTTCTAATGTTGTTAAAATGGTTTTAAAATGTTATGTTCATAATCTTATGGCATACCCGCAACTAACTGCATTTTCATTTTTGGAAATTCAGCCTCCTTAACCAAGTCCTCAATATTTTCCAATTTTGCTTTGCCGATTTGACGTCACGGCCTTCACATATGTATGTATGTATGTTCTGCTGGCGCACTTTCCATTAAGTCGTAAATGTGTGTGTGTCGCATTGTAAGTGTGACCGCGCAAGAGGAAAAACGAAAATACCACTGTTTATTTAAAATGCGCGGTTAAAAAATCGATTATATCGCAAATCTTTTCTTTTGCGCCTTTTTTTTAGGTAAACGTTAAATTAAGCTGAATTTTATAGTCGAAATTTTCCTTAAAATTGCTTTTGTTTTTCAAAATGCAAAAGCCTGATCAGCAAAATTTTTATTAGTTTTCAAATGTTGAGTTATCGACAAACTTTGGATTTGTAAAAAACAAAAACAAACAATGATTCGCTCTGCTATGTACACACACACGCACAAAATATATATATCCAAAAAATTCGTATTTTACACACACAGCCATTAGATACATATATGCGTGTATACGTTTGTGTGTGTGCATTGCAGCTGACTAAGGAATTGAGATTCGCTCAAATTCAAATTCAATATAATACTGATATCCTTTTGCTAACAGAATATTTCATTTACATTTCCACAACAGATTTAAGACATTTTGTAACCGATTTTTGTGAACTTAAATTCAAATCGCATTGATAATATTAAAAGAACATTAAATATTCAAACCAATTGATTCTCTTGCTCTTTATTACACGTGCCTCATATTGTTTAAACAAATGCAAATGTTTAAACAATTTGATTCACGGCTTCCCCGCCCACCTGCCTTCCCTATCTTCTCTATACTAATATAATGCTAAGGGTAAAATATGGTCAGTAGCAAATTCCACCCAGAACGGATTGACATAAAAATCTAGAAAAATCAAATTAATTCGGAAATAATTAGGCGCCGCGTGTGAAGTACAAATTAAAACAAAAAACGACCCCAAAGTGCCCCAAAAATCGATTTTTTTTTTTAATTCTTTCTTTTGCCATTTCTCTGTTATAAATGTTGTTAAAATGGTTTTAAAATGTTATGTTCATAATCTTATGGCATACCCGCAACTAACTGCATTTTCATTTTTTGGAAATTCAGCCTCCTTAACCAAGTCCTCAATATTTTCCAATTTTGCTTTGCCGATTTGACGTCACGGCCTTCACATATGTATGTATGTATGTTCTGCTGGCGCACTTTCCATTAAGTCGTAAATGTGTGTGTGTCGCATTGTAAGTGTGACCGCGCAAGAGGAAAAACGAAAATACCACTGTTTATTTAAAATGCGCGGTTAAAAAATCGATTATATCGCAAATCTTTTCTTTTGCGCCTTTTTTTTTAGGTAAACGTTAAATTGTAAAATATCGGTAGCCTTACATAATTCCATTAAGCTGAATTTTACAGTCGAAATTTTCCTTAAAATTGCTTTTGTTTTTCAAAATGCAAAAGCCTGATCAGCAAAATTTTTATTAGTTTTCAAATGTTGAGTTATCGACAAACTTTGGATTTGTAAAAAACAAAAACAAACAATGATTCGCTCTGCTATGTACACACACACGCACAAAATACATATATCCAAAAAATTCGTATTTTACACACACAGCCATTAGATACATATATGCGTGTGTACGTTTGTGTGTGTGCATTGCAGCTGACTAAGGAATTGAGATTCGCTCAAATTCAAATTCAATATAATACTGATATCCTTTTGCTAACAGAATATTTCATTTACATTTCCACAACAGATTTAAGACATTTTGTAACCGATTTTTGTGAACTTAAATTCAAATCGCATTGATAATATTAAAAGAACATTAAATATTCAAACCAATTGATTCTCTTGCTCTTTATTACACGTGCCTAATATTGTTTAAACAAATGCAAATGTTTAAACAATTTGATTCACGGCTTCCCCGCCCACCTGTCCTTCCTATTATTAATATAATTCTAATAAAGGTGAAAAATTAATGAAAATAAAAATAGTGAAACAAAATATCAATGGTAAAATGCAGTAACATCGAATTGAGTTTCTTGATTCCTTTTCTTAAATTAGTCAAATACATAAAGCAAAATTTGTTTGTTTCTATTTTGTCCATTTGTTAACTTATGCCAACAATCCAAAAGAATTTTAGAAAGATTTAAAAAAACACATACGGTTTTTTTTTCAAGTTTTTGTATTTTTTTAAGTAGTTTTCATAGGGTTGTTTTTACGGATATTAAGGAAAAAAGTTTTGATAAAATCTTTTCTCGGCTTAATGACTAGGTTAGGTTAGGTTAGGTGAGCATGGTTGGGGATTATAGACTAATCCCCTCACTTAGGCCGCCATGGGCCCCTTGTGATACCATATGATCTCAGAAAAGATCCATTTCCCTAGCTCATGGGTTATTGGGTTTCTCGAACCAGTTGGTTCTTTTCAGAAAACAAAGGAGTTTGGGTATGCTGGTGCCTTGTATGGCTGCAAGGTTTGGAAGCGTGTAGCTTCCTAGTGTTTGAAAACGTTTGAGGTTGTGTGCTGGGCAGAAGCACAGGAGGTGTTCAATGTTCTCCTCTTCTTCTATCTGTTTACAGCTGCGACAGTAGTCGTAGCTGCTGAGTCCTAGCCTGCGCGCGTGTGTCCCTAAAAGACAGTGGCCCGTGAGGGCATTAATTAAGGTGGAAATGTCTGCCCTGTTACATTGTAAGAGGGTTTTGGTTCTTTTCGGATTATAGTTACCCCAGGTAAGCCTGGAGGTGTGGCATGTTGAGATCGTATTCCAACGGTTGTTGGAGAGGGTGTACAATCTTTGCTTGAGGAGAAGCTTGCAGGTAGCTATGGGCATGCCCACCGTGTCCTTATCGCGAAGGATGTCGGTGGTTGTCCCTTGCCTTGCTAGTTCGTCCGCTATGCAGTTGCCTTCAATGTTACGGTGTCCAGGCACCCAAATGAGGCTGATTCTGAGATGAGTGGCCATCTCGTTCAGAGATTTGCGGCATTCAGAGATAGTAAGTGAGTTAGTTGAGTAGGAGTCGAGGGCCCTGAGGGCTGCTTGACTGTCCGAAAAGATGAAGATGTCTGTATTGCAGTGTTTTGTTGTATCCAGGTAAGACATGGCTTCCTGGATTGCCATCACTTCCGCTTGGAAGACACTACAGTGATCTGGTAGTCGAAAAGAGACTTTTATGTCTAGTTCAGGCGAGAAGACTCCCCTCCTGTTTGCAAGTTAAGCTTGGAGCCATCCGTGTATATATTGACGGCGTTCTCGATCTGGTGAGGGAGGTGGTCCCATTCTGAGCGGGTGGGTATGAACACCTTGTAAGTTTTTTCGAAATTGACTATGGGTGGGACGTAGTCTGTTCTGTGTGGTAAATAACGCTGGTTTGTAAGTATACTGGAGTGACCTGATGAGCCTGTTGACCATGCCGACGCTTCGCGGAGCCTCAGCGTCGTTGCTGATGCCCAGCTTTTGGCAAGCAGGTCTAGAGGTTCTAGGTCAAGAATTGTATTCAATGCTTCAGTGGCGGTTGTGCGAAGCGCCCCACTTATGCAGAGTTCTGCGCTTCTTTGGATCTTGTGCAGATTCTTGAGGTTGCAATTCTTTTCTAGGGAGTGCCACCAGACGATGATTCCATAGAGGAGAATGGGTCTGACTATTGCAGTGTATAGCCAGTGAACTATTACGGGAGAGAAGCCCCACTTTCTCCCTATAGCTTTTTTACAAGCAAAGAGTGCTATGGCCGCTTTGCGTGTGCGGTCCGCGATGTTCTCTGCCCAGAGGAGTTTCTTGTCAAGGATGACGCCTAAATACTTTGCTTGGTTGCTAAGAGTAAGGCGAGTTTGGTGTAGTTTTGGGAGAGTTAGGCTTGGTATCTTATACTTCCTTGTAAATAGAACTAATTCTGTCTTTTCTGGGTTGACATCCAGTCCGCAGCGCGCTGTCCACCTTGAGAGTGAGGATAGGGCTGTCTCCATCAGGTTGCATAGCGTTTGAGGAAATTTTCCTTGCATTAGGATAACCACGTCGTCCGCATAGGCCAACACTTTTGTTCCCGCTTCCTCTAGAAGTGATAGAAGTTTATTAACAACTATAACCCATAGCAGAGGGGAAAGTACACCGCCTTGCGGTGTTCCTCTACTAACGTTCCTAGTCGATTGTGCTGATCCCATAGTGGAGTACACTACCCTACTGGTGAGTATGGTGTGAATGAGTCCCACTATAGGACGCTCAATGCCTAGTTCCGTCATAGCGCCAGTGATAGCCGTTGGGGTGACATTGTTGAAAGCGCCTTCTATGTCTAGGAAGGCTGCCAGGGAGTATTCCTTGTTATGGAACCCTCTCTCTATATAAGATACTAGGGAGTGAATGGCAGTATCTGTTGATCTGCCTTTACGGTACGCATGTTGTGCCTTGGAGAGTAAACTAGGGTTGGTAGTTAGTCTGATGTGTGTGTCAATTAGCCTTTCCAGGGTCTTTAACAAGAAGGAGGAGAGGCTTATTGGACGGAAGTCCTTTGGAGAGGTGTGAGAGGGCTTGCCGGCCTTTGGTATAAATATTACTTTAATGTCCAGTCATCTGGATGGTATGTGATTCAGTGCCAGACAGCCGTGGAATATGACCGTCAGCCATGGAAGGGTAGTATCTATTGTCCGTTGAAGTTGTGCCGGGAAAAAGCCGTCAGGGCCAGGTGATTTGAAGGGCTTAAAGGAGTTAATCGCCCATTTGATGCGTTCAGGGTTTGAAATGTTGTCTATGCTCTGCTCGTCGAGGCTCTCCACTAAATGGAGGTCCTCTACTGCTTGCGTGTTATTAGGGAAGTGGGTGTCTAGCAGGAGTTCTAAAGTTTCCTGGCTGTTTCCCGTCCAGGTGTCTTCATTGGTTTTTAGGTATCCAACGGTTACTGGAGATTTTGCTAAAATTCTTCTGAGCCTGGACGCTTCCGTTGTAGATTCTATGCTACTGCAGAAGTTGGCCCATTCTCTTCGCTTTGATGCTCTAATTTCCTTTTTGTAATGGCTTAGCTTCGTATGGTACGTGTTCCAGGAAGCCTCGCTGTTGCTATATTTTGCTCTGTTAAAATGACTTCTGCAGTCGCTTTTAAGGGCCGCTAGGGTAGTGTTCCACCAAGGCGGTTTGTGTTTTGTTTTGACTGTTCTGCTTGGGCAGGCCTTTTTAATGGCCTCACCACAGATGTCAGTGAAAGTATTGACTAGGTTTTCTAGTTCATGACTGTCGAGTACGTGAGTCGGTGGAGTAGTTAGGTTTCTATCGAGGAGTTTTTTGTAGTACCCCCAGTTAGTGCGTCTTAGATTTCTTATGCTCTCGGGGGGAGGGCATTCTAGATTTATTGTAAATTCTACATATCGGTGGTCGGAGAAGGAGTGTTCGGCTCCCACTTTCCACTCTTCAAGATGGTTGAGTAGGGTGTCGGATATCAGGGTAATGTCTAAAACTTCCCTCCTATTTCTAGTGATGAAAGTAGGGTCGTTACCTTTGTTGCAGATGAATAAGTTGGATTGAAGGAGATAGTCATAAAGTAACTCACCCCTTTCGTTCGTATTTGTACTTCCCCATTGTGTGTGGTGTGAGTTGGCGTCTCCACCCAGGATGAGTTCCTTAGATGAGTGTGTTTGTATGAGTTGTTGTGTTATGATGTTTGGTAGTGGCCCCTCTTGGTCATGAGCCAGGTAAAACGATGATATGGTGTGATGAGTGTGTGAGTTTAGCTCCAGCCTGACCGTGGTGAGGTCGCCTTCGCTAAACTGTGGGATTAGAAATGTATTAAAGTGTGTCTTAGTGAGAATGCAGGTCCTAGGTTTACCCTTACCCTTAATGTGAAAAAGCTTGTATGTGGGGTTGATAAGCCACAGATGTTGTCTCCAACAATCCATGGCTCTTGGATGAGGACTATGTCTATTTTGCCTGTTTCCAGGCGGGTGAGGAGGGCAGCAGATGCTGCCTTGCTGTGGTGCAGATTAATCTGTAGATACTGCACCATTTTGCGGGTTGGGCTCGGGCTGGGTACCCTCTACTTCCTCCACAATGTCCTGGAGCACACTGCGCCCCATGTCATGGGTGCTCAACTGCTTCAGAGTCTCTGTGAGCTCCGAATCAGTCGACACGTACCCTGTGTGGAGTGCCTCCTCGTGCTCCATCTCGTCGTCGCTTGGGGGTTCGTAGGACGCACATGCAGCCAGATTGTCTACCGCTAGTTTGTCCGTGTCGTACATGCGGAGTGTCGCCTTGTCGAAACCGTAGTTGACTCGGTTCTGTGATGCTGCCAGGGGTTCCAGGCATGCCTGGTTGAGGAGAATCACCACGTTCATGGTGACGCGTTCAGTCTTCTCGACCTTCACCACCTTCCAACCTTCTGTTGGGAGCTTGGGGTTGAACCTTGTCAAGAGGCTAAGAATAGCCTCTGGTTCAGAGGGTTCAGACGGCAACCACACCCTCGCCCTTGGTCTGGACGGGATATCCGCTGCCTCGCAGACGGCTAGCTTGGCCCCGGGGTAGACCTCGCCAACTTTGGTAATGGCAGCCTTGTAGAGCGCTGCCGATCTCTCGTCCTCACAGGCGATCAACTTTACGTTGCCCTGGTACCACCCTGCATCTGTGCAATCAGGTGGTGGTCCTGGGTTTCGTCCAGCACTTTCAAGGCCACTGTCGCAAGTGCCCGCCTAACCTGACCCCACTGGTTCCTTGGGATCCTGCCGCCTTCATCGTTCTGGTCGATGACGCCGATGATCTTCCGATCCTTCACCACTTCGGCAAAGGATCTAGACCACGTGCCGCGGCTGGTTGTCTTGGCCTTCTTGCTCGCTGGTTGAGCCACTTCGATCGACCTCTCCCGCTTGTTGCTGTCGCTTGGTACCTTTGCGGGGTCGAAGTCTGGAATTACTGCCTTTGCCCAGGCTATGTCCTCCTGGATCTTTTGGTAGTCCTCCTTGGAAGTCTGATCCTCCCTTATGGGGTTGGTGGCCAGACGTTTTAAGATGCGGTATGCCTTCTTTCGTTCCAGTGGTCCTGCCTGATTTGGTGGTGTCCGCTTGAACTCCTTAGCCCTGGTACTTACCAAAGGTCAGCCCTTGCACCTCCCTCCGGTTGGTTTGGCTGGTGAGCCGCCCCAGCGTTGGTGGGTGTTTTGGTCTGGCCCTTGCGGTTCGTGGGGGCTACCTGGCTGCGTGGTACGCTGGCCTTGGCTGGTGTCGATGTTGTGTGAGTAGGGGCTTTCGGTATGGCCCCCTTTCTTACTTGGTCGTCGTTGGTGGTGACTTCCGACTTTTTAAGAGTGTCGGACTCTGCGTTTGCTTTTTTATAATTTGAATTCTCCATACTTGTTCCCACGAGCTGCGGAGAAAGGACAGGTCCACCCGGGCAGAGATCCGCTGTACCCGGGTAAGGCTGGTTAGAACAGGCGGTCGCCACTTGCCTGAGCCCACCGTTAGAGACTGAGTTATTTGTTGACTCGGGCTCCCAGCCAGATTGACTCTC
This sequence comes from Drosophila lutescens, assembly GCA_037075285.1. Classification (NCBI taxonomy): domain Eukaryota; kingdom Metazoa; phylum Arthropoda; class Insecta; order Diptera; family Drosophilidae; genus Drosophila; species Drosophila lutescens. Next base: position 24,062 of record JBAMCF010000043.1, on the reverse strand, counting down.
GGCACGGTTCGAGTGACACCTTAGTCCAGCCCGGGGTGAGATGAGTGTTGGGGGAATAGGGAAGAGGTAGGCTTATGTGTGGGGAGTGGGTTTGTGTGAGCTATTTGTCGGAGGCGGCAGCACAAGCGCGACGTCGGCACTGCTACGGCGCAGATACCCGCTGACTGTCCGGGGCTACTTATTTGCGCTTCATGTTGGGGCCTAGCGGTGGCTGGGCCGTGCCAACATCCACGCTTATTCGTAGCTGCCCTGGATAAAAAACCAGGGCGTTCGCTATCCGCAACCTGCGACCCGTTCGGTAGCCTTCAGCTCGGCGCCCTCCAAGCCATCTCACTAGCTCATTGGCCGAAGGCTTAATGACTAAAAATAAGGAATTTTTTAAATTTAAAATAAGTAGCAAAGATAAAGATATGCTTAATTTTCAATTTTAATTTCCGCAGGCGAAGCTGCGGGCTACAGACCCTGCTAGTGGTTGATAAAGGTGGTCGCCTTGTTGACCAGTCCTTTATTGATCCTGAATCGATGGTTCCGATCTGAGGTGTCCCTCTGTGGCACGATGGCACTTGCTGTAGGTTTTCAAAGTGTCGCCTATTGACAACTTTTAAGAATGTGTCCGGGACTGGATTCACGAATCCTTTCCTGCTGGGACCACAAACGATTTACCAAATCTTTGATGGATGATGGCCACCTTGTTGACCAATCATCAGAATTCCTGAATCAACTTCGCTCAGATGTCCTTAATTGTCGCCTTGACAATAGAGTTTTCTTTGTTGTGATCTCTTTTTGAGATCACGTCGCGGTTACCAAATGTTAATACGTTGGCCTACCAAATGAACGACGCACAGTGGCGCCTTTTGACTTTTTTTGGTAATAAATCATAACTTTTGAACCAGCAGAGATAATTGAGTGATGTAAACGGCATTTGATAGATAATTATGTTTATGTTTTAATTATATTTTTTTATTGTTGAAATCAAACTAATTTTTAGTCCAAACATTTAAGAAAATAAAATAAAACTTATATTTCTTAAAAAACATCAACACAGTAACTGATTTCCTGAAAAAAGGTCTTGATTCTACCAGGGATGCACCCAAATACAGCATTTGGAACCACGTCTTTTTAACTTATTTTGCATCAAACAGCTGAAATCGCAAACAGACGCAGCTGGATCTTTCATAAAATCAAGAAGAATGTTCAAAAACGTTTTAGGGAGGTATAAAAAATATATTATTATATTTTTTTTTAAACTCCATCCAAAGTTGAAAAATAGTAAAAAAAAATTGACCTTTAGCAAATAGCGAATAACCATGAGATGCGGATATCGAACTGTAATTTGTTTTTACCTAATTTGTACTTAATGAATACACCAATCAGGGAAACCAAACATCAGGACCATGTGATACTTAGTTTTTAAGGTATTCCACCTAAATTTGCCTAAATTGGCCCAAATTTGCTAAAAATTGCGTTTTTTTGTAAAGCGAAAAATTTGTCAAATTTGAAGGGGAAAAAAATCTGATGGTTATGGGGTTACATATTTAAAAAGAGGGATCAATTATCTGTCGAATGGTGTGGGTTACAACCTTCTAAAACAAAATCGAGATTTTGATTTATTGCACGTTTTTTGGGCCAAGGCGCCACTGCACAATGGTCCCAATGCCCAATATTTTTGCAAAAACCCATTTTTTTTAAGTTAGGAAAAAAAAACATTTTATTCTACGTTACATTTAAAAATCGCAATTTCGTTACTGAAATTGCAGCTCTGTTAAATTTGGTGGCCCTGAAAGTCAGCTGTTCGTTGACCAGACACGTGGACTTTTTGGCACGCTAAATAATAGCACATTTTAAAGAAAGATTGCTAAAGTTCTACTTAACATTTTAAAACGAAGTAAAATGGAAAATATTAGTGGAGGTATGTAAAACATAAGTGTTTAATGCAATATTTGTTTAATGTGGTGTGTCTTTGTGTATATGTGCTTTTGTAAAGTTGTATATTTAACAATTTTAGCCTTGCATTTTGCGTGTTTCGTGGAATAAAAGTAGGTTGGATTGTGCCGGATTATAAAATCTAATAACGCAGTTTTGTCCTTAAATGTATTAGCAATACGATGACATTAACTTTTTTGCTCGTTTTTGCTCCATTTTACAAAACATTTTACAAACAATGCTAGAGTATTGGCTGGCACATGGACGCGAAACCGAAAGCCTTTACAACTTTGTGTTGCAACATCGAATTGGGAATGTTAATACGTTATCCTTAGCGTGAGTGGCGTTACTTCGCCTGGTCACAGGAATTGTGTATCGGGGGGTTGGGTAGTATACAGCACATAAACTGTCTACTGATTAGGTGTCGCACCCAGCACTTGGAACTAGGTGGACGGCGGAGAATGGTGCGCAAGATGAGGATCTGAAGACTAAAGCGACAGCCTCTGTTGATTGCGATGGTAGATGAGTAACAGTCAGTGGTATTCTGAGATTGAGACTGATTTTATTGAACAAACTTAACGGTATTTATAGGTACAAAAGTGTTTACGTTAACAAAAATATGTAGAAAGGGGAAATGAAATTACAGCTATTCTTCATAACTCGCAGTGGGTCAAAGTGCTATATGCAGTGCTGAGTTATTGCTCTATTTCCGCATTGTGGAGTCAGCTATTTTCGCTGCGTCGGCAGATTGATGACTGTTAAGCATACTGACGGTCGAGCTGTATAATTGCAGTATCGGCAGCAAGTGTTATGATATATGATTCTTTGTTCGACCTTCGTAATTGCGATAATACTTATATTATGTAACTCGATGAGTCTTAACAGGGAACTTAAAGCAAATCATAGAAGATCCTTTGAAAAAGAGAGTTAAGAACTTTGTTGCTTATGTTGATGCTGGAATAAAAAAATTCTCTCGGATAGTTCCAAGGTATAAGGTGCAGAAAGAAAGTTTTCTTGAATTACGTTTTCAAGCTAAATTTCAGCCATCAGACTATATTAAAGAATCCGCCAATAGTGGAGGACGGCCATGATTAAGCTATGATGAAGGGCGTTCTCGATTAAAGCATAGATTAGCTTCCGAAGTTTCAGCAGAAAATGATAATGATGTCAATCTCCTTGCTCATGCAACTACTATCGCTGCCAAGAAAGCGTGCTTGAAGCCCGTGCAGGAAGCAATAACGAAAGCTGAGCTTGTACCATTAACTCCAGAAGATGCTTTAGATTTTTTGATGGAGAATGGCTTTACCAAAAAGCAGTACATGAGCATTAGACTGGAAAGTAAAAAGAGAAATTGTGATATTTACCCAAGCTACAAGCAAATTATCGGTGCAAAGGATATATGCAGACCTAAAGGTCTATATATTACAGAATCTGTCGCGTCTGTCTCATTACAGAACTTGTTAAACCACACAGCCGAGCGTATTATGCTGTTACAAAAAGACGTGTTCAATTTTTATAAAGATATTTCCGGTTTGACATTAATTGCTAGTTATGGATTCGACGGTTCAACTGGGCAAAGCCTTTATAAGCAAAATTTCGCACTGGAAGCTACAGATACATTCGATCAGTCTCTGTTTGTGACAACACTAATTCCGCTTAAGTATGTGGATTCAATAGGTCGAGTTATTTGGATGAATCGGTCTCCGCAGTCTGTTCGATTTTGCAGGCCTCTAAAAATTGAATTCATAAAAGAAACACAAAGTCATATCAAAGCAGAGAAAAAACGACTGGACTCGGAAATTGAAAATTTAGTGCCGTTTGGTTTTACAGATGAGAACAACAGCGTTTTCCCTATAAATTTTGAACTGAAAATGACATAAATTGATGGAAAAGTTCTTAATATTTTGACAGAAACCAATTCGACCCAGTCTTGCCCAATCTGTAGAGCGAAGCACCTGGAATTCATGACTGTCTCTGATGTTCATTCAGACAAATTTACGCCGAAGAATTCCCAAGTGCTCGAGTATGGAGTAAGTCCTCTACATGCGTGGACTCGTTTTTTCGAATTCGTATTAAAAGTGTCATATAGAATTGGTATTGACAAGTGGCAAGTACGTGGCCCTCAAGACAAAGAAAAAGTGGCTGCCCGGAAAAAAGAAATTCAGCATAAATTATGGGAGAAACTTGGGCTCCATGTCGATAAGCCCAAAGCAAATGGAAGCGGCAATACCAACGACGGAAACACAGCGAGAAGAGCATTTTTCCATACCGACCAATTTGCAAATGCTCTTGGGTTCGACCAGGAGATTTTGAAAAATTTCTATGTTATTTTAATAGCAATTTCAAGCAACTTTGAAATAGATGCTGCAAAATTTAAAAGTTTCTGCGCAAAAACTGCATTTTTATATATAGGAAAATATCCCTGGTACCCAATGTCAGCTACTGTACATAAAGTACTAGCTCATGGGGCCCAGATCGTTACCGCATCGTCCCTTCCACTTGGCTGCCTAGGCGAAAATGCATCCGAAGATCGAAACAAAATTTATAAAAATGATAGACGTTCGCATGCAAGACAAAATAGTCGCTTAAACACCATGACTGACGTTTTTTATAGAGCACTTGATTCATCAGATCCGATGGTTTCTAGCATCCACATCAACGAAAGAGTACATCAAAACAAAAAACGCAGCAGTTACCCATTAGAAGTTATTGATCTGTTAACACCACCAAATGTCGATTTCCTAAATAGTCATCCTACTACAGATAACCATGATGAAGATGACTTGGATACATTTGAATGTACCGATGCCTTTTCCTTTGATTTAGATGTTGAAAGTGATTGAAAATTAATTAAGTAAATATGTTATAATTGTTCAAGATGCATTATTTATTTTGGAAGTTGAAGATTGGTAGGGCGGGAGGGGATTGAGGGGATGTTTACCAAAGTTATCTTCCTATAAACTGTTGAGAGCGCTGGGAATTTTGGAGGATAGATCTGCGGTGTTTACGCGAGAAGACTCTCTAGAGTTGGTCAGGAAAAAGGCTCAGGAGGTTATGAGTAGGCAAAACGCCAAAAATGAGCGTCAATACAATTTGCGGACAAGAGAGGTTGCATACAGCGAAGGGCAAGAAGTGTACCGAAAGAACTTTAAGCAGAGTAGTTTTCCAGGCGGATACAGTTCAAAATTAGGACCAACATATGTTAAAGCCAGAGTCCGGAAGAAGTTAGGGAATTCGTGTTATGAGCTCGAAGATTTACAGGGGAATTTGGTAGGTCGTTTCCACGCCAAGGACCTGAAACAGTAGTCTGAATGAACTACAAGCTTGGTGGTGATCATCCTTCGGGTTTGTAAACCCCAAGTCTGCTCTTAGGAGGGGGGCTTTTTTGTAGCGCTTGTAGTTAGCTGGATGTAAAATATGGTAAGCGCCATCTAGGAGTCGCTCTGCGGTACGGGAGGTGGCTAAAGAAAAGCGGCAAGGAGAGCAACAGACCTTTTTGTCAACTTTCCCTTTCTCCATCTCATCTACTCGGCTAGGGGTTACCGCCATAATTGTGGCGTCTAGATCGGTCTATTCCAATCGTGGCGTCAAAGGTGCAAGTTGTGCCGGGTGAAAGTATATATTCCAAAGTTACATTTTTAGTGCGAAAGTTGTTCCCTGGCATATAAGCGAACCGAAAAAACCACAGCTTAAATATCCAGCGCAGCGCTGAGTCCTAGCTGGTAAGTTTCTAAAGCGTAGGGTCTGGGTGAGTTCAAACTTAGCTTGGAATTTAATTGTAAGTCAAGAAGTAGAGGTCGCCCATCTTGGTGATTGAACACTGTTGAAGTTAAAGGTTCAAAGTACCATTTCCACCAAATTGTGGCTTTGGGCTACAAAATGTTTAGTTTTTATTAGGCCACAAAAAGTGCCTATAAATCAAAAATTTGGAGCTTTGACCACGGTTTTCTCAAAACTGTAACGTGATGGAAAGTTTCCAAGTATGGGGTACTAATCTCTAAAGATTATAAAATGAAAGACCGATTTTTAAGGGGATACGGCCACAGCCCAAACCGTAAGAGCTAGAGCAGCCAAATTTTTGCACAGTATTCCATTGGGGGCGTATCCGCCCACTAAGATCCGATATGTCCCCCCAGTGGCCCCAAACAGCTCCAACATCCATTATTCTGAGCAAAAAAAAGTTGATGTATTTAAGCTTAACTTCTAAAGTGGTTGGAATTTCGAAATTTGTTTTTTTCCGAAATTTAGGTTTTGAAAAGGCCTAATTAGAAATCTTAAAGAAATTCCGATATCCCCCATAATTTGGGGGCTACATTTAAAATTAACTTTTCGATTAAACCGCTGCTCCGATCAAGATGATTTTTCGCTCAATAGTTATTCTATGGCCCAAATGCTTAAGTTTATTTTTTCAAGTTTTTAACATTTTTTTAAGTATTTTTAACGAATTTATTTAGATTTTCTAAGTTATTGCGTTGCATTTTGCGGGAGCCTGCCAAGAGAGCGAAACCCAGAGAGCGGATGCCAAGAGAGCGACGGCCGAGAGAGCAACAGCCAAGAAAACTGATGAGGGGGAGGGGTAGTGCTGCAGGGAAAGGAAAGGGGAAAGAGGCAATTTAAGTTAAATTTGTTTTGGATTTTAAAAACTTAAACTGCTGCTCCGATCAATATGATATTCGGTCAATAGTCAGTTCTGTGGATCAAATGCTTAGGTTTTATTTTGTGGCAGAAGTAAGAGTCCTAATTAATTTCCGCCATGGAAGAAAATAGAAAATTACTACAAATTCTGTAAGCAAAGCCAAAATGCTTCCAAGTTAATTATTAATCTTAAGATTTGAACATACATACACACAATGTGTGTGTATGTTTCTACTTGAAAGTAGATAATGTGCTTAAATACAAAAAATGATTTATTTTAAAAACTTAAACTGCTGCTCCGATCAATATGATATTCGGTCAATAGTCAGTTCTGTGGATCAAATGCTTAGGTTTTATTTTGTGGCAGAAGTAAGAGTCCTAATTAATTTCCGCCATGGAAGAAAATAGAAAATTACTACAAATTCTGTAAGCAAAGCCAAAATGCTTCCAAGTTAATTATTAATCTTAAGATTCGAACATACATACACACAATGTGTGTGTATGTTTCTACTTGAAAGTAGATAATGTGCTTAAATACAAAAAATGATTTATTTCCTTTCAGCCAATGCAAAATTTGTCGAGTTTAAAATTAATAATTATCGATCAAATGTGGAATCTGAAAATAATACGTTACTTTGCTGTTTTTGTATTGGATGCCAATCTTTTACTGTGTGTACAAAGGTTTTCGTTTCATTCAAAACAAGAAATTTGAAAACAACAAATTTCAATTAACAAGCAAGTATACATAATTGTGCGCAAATTAAAATTGCATTGATAACATTGTAACTGATAGAAATTATTAAAGTTCACTACTTTTACTTAGATCACATCCATCTCTAAAGATTATAAAATGAAAGACCGATTTTTAAGGGGATACGGCAACAGCTCAAACCGTAAAAGCTAGAGCAGCCAAATTTTTGCACAGTATTCCATTGGGGGCGTATCCGCCCACTAAGATCCGATATGTCCGCCCAGTGGCCCCAAACAGCTCCAACATCCATTATTCTGAGCAAAAAAAAGTTGATGTATTTAAGCTTAACTTCTAAAGTGGTTGGAATTTCGAAATTTGGTTTTTTTCCGAAATTTAGGTTTTGAAAAGGCCTAATTAGAAATCTAAAAGAAATTTCGATATCCCCCATAATTTGGGGGCTACATTTAAAATTAAATTTTCGATTAAACCGCTGCTCCGATCAAGATGATTTTTTATCTAGGGTAAATCTAGATACGAATAGTTGCTTCCCATGTGGAACAACCGACAGTCTCTTTCGACCCCCAGCAGGAATCTGAACCCCGCTCTGCTGGGACCCGGAAACGATCCCTACTGTATCTACGGTCAGCACCGAATTCTGTGTCTCAGGTTGGCATCCAGAAACAGGGTCTCCTTCGGAACTGGTTGTTTCCATAGGCACAGGTGGCTTGCTTACCCCTGTGCCGACAGGAACTGCTGCAGCTACCGAGTTCAGAGTTTTGTTTTGTTTCACGGTCTTATTACCTGCCCCTGAGATGGCTTTTTTGCGTTTAGGCGAACGGTCACAAACTGTCACAATGGTCACAAACGGAGTTGAACCCGTCATTGAGCTATTTAAAAACTCGTGAAAGGTTCAATAGGCCGTCTCGAGTCTGCGTCATTTCGACTGTCATTTCCTTGAAAGACTCACATGCCCACATGAGACCGGCATGCATTTCAATGAAGTCTTTAACTCTGCCAGTAAATCCTGCACATTTGACGTGCATGACCGATTCGCAGAGCCAACAGATAATAAAAGAATCATTAGTTGACAGCGGAAGAGAACAACTTTTCTTTGTACAGATAAGAGCCATTATATAGAAAAAAAGGTTATTCAAAGAAATAGAAATAAAATGTGGAAAATATACCTCAAGTAAATTTGGCACTGGGATCAAATTTGCAAAACCGCAAAGACACAAAACAACGAAAAGTATAAGAGCGCGAGATCGCGAGTTTAATTAGAAACAAGAGAGCGCGAGAGAAAAAACTTCTATCGACTGAGCGTGGCTTGTGGGGCACCAACAACTATACTCACGAACAGTTACAAGTGTAGATCAAGCAAGAGAGAGAGAAATTAGAAGTACAGCAAGTTCAGAGAGAGTGAGAGTGAAAGAGTGGAAGAGAGATTACAACAAATCCATATAGAAATGTTCTTTTTTTATTCACAATTACAAGACACTCGCAAAAATCACTGAAAAACACAAATAACTCAGAGCACAAAAGTAAACACAACCGTTCACAAGCGACGCTAAATCTATCTATAGTACATGCAAATTTCTAACGCACAGTACTATTCCTTGTGTATTATACATGTGTGAAATAAAATGTGAAGTATTCTATTTTAATAAAAGACACGAGAAAAATACATGTATTTTCATTAAGTTACGTCAATGGGTGTGTTTAATTATAGTGTGCCCAAACTTAATGTGTGTATGCATTGTAACGAACTGTTTCGACTGTTTGATCGCTACGTAAACGCCGCGACTAGCTCAGAGATATTGTGTGTTCGTCCCACCAAATTTTTATTGCGTGACTGCCCGCGACCCAAGAAAATGCTGAGATATCCGATTGGGACAAATCGGAAAACTTAAATAAGTTTTGCTTTTCGCTGGAATTGGTTTCTTCGTCAGCTGGCTCTTGCGGCTCGCCTGGTCGGCGTCGTGCCTTCCTCGGCTTAAGATTCACTGCGTGCTTTCCTCGGCGGCGCTCCGCGTCGCTGCTCTCCGGCTGTCTGCTTGCTCCTCGTCGACTCCTGCGGCCTCGCTCCTCAACGGCGTCGCTCCAGTGCCACCCAGCTTGTAGAACTCAAGAAGTCTGCACAACCTTCCTTTAGGGTCCGACCAGAATAATCGAGAGACCACCTGTGTCGCTGTGTTCCCTGATGTCGGTCTGGATCTAGCCTGAGAAACAAATGTCCCGACAGGTTAAACCCAGGGATTCAGCCTCTTCGTCAGTTCACCGTAACCCCGACGCCTGGCACACACTCTTGATCCGCGCTCACCTTGCCGGAAGCTCGTTCTCTTACGTCCTTCTCACGTCCTGCTCTCTTCCTTTTTCTCGTCCTGGTTCAATCCTTGCGTCCTGCAGATCTCACCGTTGCAGTCTCAGCCTTGTCCTAGACTCTGGTATCTTGATCTGGGTGTGGAGCACTCGGTTATAACAGTACTCTTACGGCCACGCACTCGATTAAATCCTTGCACTTGAATCTTGATCTCTTGTTAACTTGTCGCACATGTACTTCCGCTCGCTTATCTTGGTTGACTGTCCTCCTGTATTCCAGCTGTCAGGGTCGCGACTTCCGACCGACACGTCCCGTGCCTCTTCACGGATCGAACTGCCGCGCGTACTCCAACTGACTTCCTCGCGAACTTCCACTGACTGCCTTGAGCTGCGCCTGCGCCGTTATATCCTATTTTGCACACGGCTCGCTAGGGTCCAATGTCCAAGTGTGTCACGTTAATTCCCTTTGCACACGGCACGCTTCGGGTCCAAGGTCCAATATGTCCCGTTAGTTCACGGTGCATCCTCTTTGTGCCGGTTCAAAGTCCACGGATTTACCGTTCGACCTCATTGCCCTTTGGCGGCCAGGGTCCAAGGTCCAGCGCGGTACTGGTAGTTCACGGTCTCTCCGCTTTGGCCGGGTCCAAGGTCCAGTATTTACCGGTGAACCTGAATGCCCTTGGATTCTCCTGCATTCTCGCTGCCTTCGCTGTTGCTAGGGGCTCTCCTGCCTCGAGATTTGTGGGGAGTTTTACGACTCCTCACAGCATGCATAAACACCTGTTTAGGAATATGTATGTATGTTATAAAAAACAAATATTTTTTTGAATATTTTATCAATAGAACATTTTGTCATGAGCATGTGATATATTCTAGGTTGTGGCCTTAAATTAAACATTTATCGCCATTTTTACAATTTTTAAGTCCACATTTACCTCAAATCTTCATTTTAGACAATGTATTCCATGTTTTCATAAATCTAGGAATGTTTTTTCTGAGTGTAGATTTCAACAAAAATAAATAAGGTAAGTCCAATTATATAGGCCACGTAATTTCAAATGTTGGAAAACAACAGTGATGGAACATAAGTTGCTGGAATGCTAGTGCTGGATGCAATGCGAAGTTTCTTCCCATCATGCGCTAAAAAGTTCAAACAATAAAGTCTTTTTCCCAATATTTCTCTTTTTTTAGGGAGGGAACTACTGAATTTTTGATTAAATGATTCTATTGGGTTGGCAAGAAAGTCATGTCGTTTTTTTTCAACATTTTCAAAGATGATTTATTTATATCAGGACTTACAATTAATCAATTATGTATTGGCCGTTTTGTTCGACCACTAATGACCATCTCTCGGCAGCTGCATAATTCCGCGCTCGAAGAACTTTTGGTCTTTTCCAGCAAAGAATCGAGACAAGTGGTTTTCGACAGCCTCATCTGAATCAATGTTTTTACCATTCAAAGAGTTTTGAAGACAGCGAAACAAATGGTAATCTGAAGGTGCTAAGTCCGGACTATAAGGTGGATGTGGTAGCACTTCCCAATTCAGCTCCGTTAATTTTTGCCGAGTGACCAAAGATGTGTGGGGCCTAGCGTTGTCATGGTGAAAGACTATACCCTTGCGATTAGCTAGTGCCGGCTCCTTTTCTTTAATTTTTTCTGCCAAATTGGATAGCTGGCGACAGTACACATCTGAATTGATGGTTTCATTCCGTCCCAGCAGCTCAAAGTGCACTACACCCTTCCAATTCCACCAAACAGACAGCATAACTTTCCTCTGATGGATATCGGCCTTTGATGTGGCTTGGGCTGGCTCATCTTTCTTGCTCCATGTTCTTTTTCGTTGGACATTATTGTAAACAACCCACTTTTCGTCGCCAGTAATGATCCGCTTCAAAAAAGGATCGTTTTTAATCCGTTGCAGCAGAGAATGGCAGATATTGATACGCTTCGTTAGGTGAATTTCCTTTAAGTTATGCGGAACCCAAACATCGAGCTTGTTTACGTAGCCAAGTTTCTTCAAATGGTTTTCAACCGTTGTACGCGACACACTGAGCTTCTCCGACATCTCCCGCGTTGAATAACGCCGGTTTTCATCCAGCAAAGCCTGAATTTGTTCGTCAAAAACGGCCGATGGTCGACCAGAACGTGGGGCGTATTTAACTCCAAAATCTCCAAGCCTGAATTTGGTAAACCAGCGCTGACATTGGCGATCACTCATGGCATCTTTACCATACCGCTTTTTTTCCATTTCGGAAATAAAAAAGCAAAATATGCCGAAAATGCTCACTTTGATCCTCCATGTTTAATTTGCTATAGCTTCCACAAATGTTATCGAATAATTACCAAATTTTCATCGATAGTACCTAAGACAATAAGCTTTAAAACGATACTAAAAAGTGTGACCCTGGTGATGGATTAGTCGTAAATAAATTAGATTAAAAACGATTACTAAAAAAAACGACATGACTTTCTTGCCCACCCAATAGCTATACCCATGCAGAGGGAATAATGATTTCAGTCAGAAGTTTTCTACACAGTGAAGGAGACGCTTCCGACCCTACAAATAACACTAGTTTACAAAATAATATTCTTGGAGAGCTCCAAAGCAATTGATGGCAAATTCTGTTAGTGTTCGACCCCCAAATCACGAAAATACCACTAATTTTTTTTCCGATGGCACAGTTTTTTTTTTAAGATTTTTTAAAGTTCAAAATGTTAAATATCGGACTTTTTCGAATTTCTTCCTATATCTCGGCAAATATCCACCCAATTGGGCCAGTTTTTGTTTCATTATAAAGTCAATAGATCAGAGCTTAACTTTGCCATACAGATCAATATGATTGGATAAGTAATGGCAGCGCAGCAGCTCGACAAAGATGAAAAATGTTTTTTTGGTCCTCTGTAGGTCGGCTGTATGTATCGTAAAAACTCGAAATAAATCCGTTGAAAAATTATAATGGGTACAAACTTAAAGTTTACATCCCACCGGACAAAACAAGCCGAGTATGGCCCAAATTCATGAAAAATTGGATTTATGGTGGATTTTTAAAGTTCGGATTTTTCAACTTTTTTCGGTTGACAAAGTTCAAATTTTAGTTTTATCCTAGGCGGCGACATGTAAACAAAAATGAGTGGTGATGGCAGCCGGGTCAAAAAATAGCTAAATCAGATATTTAAAAGCTAGAAAATTATAAAAATGAATTTAATTTTTAAAAATTCCTTAAAAAATATAAAATTGCTTGCGTTATGACTGTGAGTATTTTTAATAAGTAATATCCATTTGAATAAATCATTCTTATGAAATAACCATACTTTCAAAAAAGCATGCTTTTTTTAATAAGTACTGCAGTATCAAAAAACGAAAATAAGACTACGAATAAAAAAAGAGGATTGTGCTTGTGATTGTGTGTGATAATGAATAAAATTAAGGAATACAATTGCTTAAATGGTCCAGACACTTTTTGCAATGTGTGTGGTAAATTTATTATGAGCAATACATTTCGACCTTATGACAGTGAGGTAGAAGATCGATATTTCCTCTACTTTCGCATTAAACCAAATCTTGAATCGGCTTGGACACCGAGGAGAATTTGCGAATATTGCCGCTTGACATTACTTAAATGGAGCGAAGGCATACGGTATGTTTTTGTTTTCGATGCTTTTTTGAAAGGTCCATTATTGTTTTCTTGACATAGATGCTACATGAAGTTTGACACGCCAATGATGTGGAGAAAACCATCTTGTCATGTAACAGATTGCTACTTTTGCCTTAGTAAATGCTTAGGCATCGGAAAGAACGCAAAATGGAAATACGCGAAAGTGCGCTCAGTGACACTTCCCAAAATTCATTCCGCTAATGTCCCATATCCAGTATGTCCCGACGAAATAGATAATTACACTTCTTCGGATAGCTCTTCTATGTCCGATGACTCCAGTCCGGGTGAAGAAGAAGTTATCCTACTTTCTCAAGAAAAATTAAATGATTGGATTCGAGATTTAGAGCTGATTTGGCTGCGTTTTTTCCTATTGTATGAGCTGCTATCGGTTTCACGGTTAATAGACCACATGTAGTCTCCCATCATCGCTTCATCCCAAAAGCCGTGATATCGTCGCTCCATGGCCTTCATTTGTTGATGGAAGCGTTCACCATGCTCATCACTCACGTCCCCCAAATTTTCTGGAAAAAAATCCAAGTGGGAATGAAGGAAATGAATTTTGAGGGACATGTGCACTCCTGCAAAAGAAAAATACCCATTGCCTTATAATTTTTGAGTAGGTCCCGAACAATGGTCTTGTAGTTGCTAGCCCTTACATTTCCTAAAAAGTTGGCCACAATCAGCTTAAATAACCTCCAAGCTGCCGCTTCCACTGATGATAGGTGTCCTTCAAATGTATCATCTCTAAGAAGCTTTTTTATTTCGGGACCTGCGAACACTCCTGCTTTTACTTTGGCATATGAAAGTCCTGGAAATATGGACAACAAGTGGGCAAATGCAGCACCTTCTTTATTGAGGGTGTGAGGAACCGTAAAACGGCCCCCACAATTGCCACCACAACTTTGTAGACACGTAGGAATTTTTGTAGACATGTAGGAATTTTTTATAGCCATGTAAGACTCACGAAGAGATTTAGTATTAGTTTAGCTTCTTAATAGCCAACCTACCCAACATCGCCAGCTTCCCCTTCCCCTTATTATCCACACATCAGCACCCACATGGAACGCAACGCTCGTAGCATCCACACACCGGCGAACCAGCGTCGCCAGCATCGCTTCCCCTTATCATCCACGCATCAGCACCCACATGGAACGCAACGCTCTTAGCATCCACACACCGGCGAACCAGCGTCGCCAGCATCGCTTCCCCTTATCATCCACGCATCAGCACCCACATGGAACGCAACGCTCTTAACATCCACACACAGGCGAACCAGCGTCGCCAGCATCGCTTCCCCTTATCACTTCTACACGCTCATCAGCAGCCAGCATCCACACGGAACGCAACGCCCGCACCACTCACACATCAGTACCTGCACGCTCTAAGCATCCACACACCGGCGAACAGTCTCACTTCTACACGCTCATCAGCAGCCAACATCCACACGGAACGCAACGCTCGCACCACTCACACATCAGTACCTGCACGCTCTTAGCATCCACACACCGGCGAACAGTCTCACTTCTACACGCTCATCAGCAGCCAACATCCACACGGAACGCAACGCTCGCATCACCCACACATCAGTACCTACACGCTCTTAGCATCCACTCGATCGAACCAAATGGCATCCAACTCGACCGATGTTTACGAGCAAAGGGGAAAAGCTGAAGCGCAGCGGCAGCGACGCCGAGGCAATGCCAAAAGAGGGGCATGTCAGCAGATATGGAGAAGAGGGAAATTTAATTGTTCCTGAGGCTTCGCGCGCACAAGTCAATTAAATCGTGATAACCCCGCAACACCCCTAAAAACCCGTCGTGAATTCTAAGTGCTAAAACACCGAGTGAAAATATCGAGTGATAGTGGAGAAGGAGCCAACCACCAAGGTGCCGGAGAAGGGGCATGGGAGATCGACTGGCTGAACTTGCTGTGGGACGAACCGTAAGCGCCCGCTTTATTTCCCCAACACTATTTTCTTTTTAATCATTCCTTTGACGACTGACTAGAGTGGCGTGGCACTAAGGCTGTGTGCACCCCTCAGTAAAAAAAACCCCCAAATACAAGTTTTAAAAGAATAAATGAACCAAAGTGCTTCGCATAAAAATCGATATCGCCTGTTATATTCTGTGTGTGATTTTAGGAGGGGAAATTTAATTCGCCAGTCCTTTATTTTTTTTCCATTTAGGAAAACCCTTCCGCCGATCGTGGTCGAACCGTGTGATGGGCAAGGATTGCGACGGAGTCTTGCACTCGATTGTCGGACCCGAAGCTAGCACCGGTCCTGGGGTACGCAGTGGCCGTAGATCACGACGGAGTCTTGCACTCGTTTGTCGGGTCTAAGGGCAGTGCGGACCCCGGAGCGTGTGGCGGGTGGAGATTTCAACGGAGTCCTGTACTCGATTGTCGGAATCTAAACCCGCTGCAGGTTTCGGCCCATGGTCGGCATTATTTTTTTGGGAAAACTTCCCCCCCTTCTCTTTTGCTGCTCCTGCCAGTTCCGGCCACAGGGCCCGTATAGGGCCGTTTATCTCAACCCCCTCCTTGAAGTCCTTGAACTTAACAAATTTCTGTAAGTGACCCTGGGAGCCCTGAGCAACTATCCCAGCCAAAGAGCTTCCTAACATGGCGCCCGAACAGGGACTTCAAGGATATGGAATTTTTTTTTAAATTAATTTTTCCTAAAAAAAAAATAATAAAATTTTTTTTTTCGATCGAAAATTTTTTTTTATATTTTTTTTGTGGGGGTATATGGCGTAAAGACCCATGAGATAGGCATCCAGACCCTATGAGCAGGCCCAGGGAAGAGAAAGGATTTTTTTTTTATTATCACACACACACAGATGGCGGTATTGTCGATTTTTATTTTTCCCTCTACGAAACCGCGGATAGCCAAGGATTACGATGGAGTCGGGGACTCGTTTGTCGAATCCGAAGCTGTCCGGGCCCGGAGCGCGAAGCGGCCGTGGATCACGACGGAGCTACGCTCGCGTGTCGGATCCAGGAGCCCACGGAAAATTCCCCCCCCCCCTCTCGCTCCCCACGCTGTCCCGAACGCGGCGGACACGTGGCCGGCAACGGGAAGAGGGGGCACAAATCTTTTTTTAGCCCTTCTCGCCCGTGGATCACGACGGAGCTACGCTCGCGTGTCGGATCCAGGAGCCCACGGAAAATTCACCCCCCCCCTCGCTCCCCACGCTGACGACGGAAAAATTTTTTTCTCTCCTCTCTCGCTTCCCACGCTGTCCCGAACGCGGTGGACACGTGGCCGGCGACTATAAGAGGAGCACCGCGGGCTACCAAAAGGCAGTCAAGCTCCGGCCCTCAATCAGGGAACATCGTCGCGCACAACCAAGCAGCAGTAAAAACTCTAAAGGATCCCAGTATCCTTCTCGTGTAAACAAAGGACCCCAGTATCCTTTCCGTGCAAACCAAAGATCCCAGTATCCTTCAAAATATTCGGCACCTCGCTCCGAATTATTTTTCACCGTGCGCAACTACGCGGCAGTACTACTTTATATCAAATTTTCCCCGTTCCCTCTCGTTCGGAAAAACCATGGGTATAAGGTGGATATCCTATCGCCGCAAGGATGAGCTACAACTCCTCTCAGCCGAGTTCGGGTTATCCCTAGGAGGAACGGTCGAGGAACTGCGCAGTCGGCTAGCGACGTTTCTCACCCGTGAAGATCTTGAGCCAGCACTCCAGGACCGAGCCAATGAGCTGGCGGCGACATTTCCAGAAGCAGCCACACCCAGGGATAAATCACCGAGCCCTTTGGGAGGACAAGAACCCAGGGAACATAAGATAAACACACCGGGCATCGACACCGGAAGCACCGCCTTCAGATTAGAAGTACCGCCAGGCAACCGACCAGCGATAAACACAGTCCCAGACTCTCCCGCACGCGAGGAAATATCATCCGCGGCTTTGGCGGAAAAGCTACGAAACTGGGGTATTTCGTTTGACGGACGAACCGACCCGCTCACATTTGTCGAGAGACTGGAAGTACAAGCCGAGGCATACCGACTCAGCACCGCACGACTCCCCAGGGTAATCTCCGGATTGCTGACGGGAAAAGCGGAAAGTTGGTACCGCACCTTTCAGATGCAGGACGTGACGTGGGAAATCTTTAGGAGGGAATTCTTGGATTTCTTCCTACCTCCACAATACTTCCAGAGATTGGAAGACACGATCCGGACAAGGTATCAGCGACCGGACGAGAGCTGCAAGGAGTACGTGGTTGAACTCCGTCTCCTGATGCAGCGGGCAAAGTTTACCCCGGAGCAGGAACTGGAGCGACTCTATCAGAACCTTCGACCGGAATACCAGTTGTTCGTGAGACGACAGGACTTCGGGGATCTAGCCACGCTAATCCAACGAGCCACCGCCTACGAGATCACGCGCGACCGCGACCGAGCGCTTCATGTAAACTACCTAGCAGCGATGCCACACCGACAAGCCAGACAATTCCAGGCTCCACCACCACCCACAGGAAACACAGGTAACCCCCTAGAACTTCCCCGTACCCCGGCGACCAATCGGCGACCAATCGGATGTTGGCACAGGTACCCGGACATCCTATCAATGTCCGTAACGCTTGTCATCACTGCGGAGAACCCGGACACTTCAGCGAGGGGTGTTCTAATCCCCAGGTTCTGTTCTGCTGGGAGTGTGGAAGGAGGGGAGTGAGGACCAACACATGCTGTCGAGCTCGAAACCCGGGAAACGGACCGAGTCCTCGCCCATCCGGGGAGCCAGCGAGGACCACGCACCAAGGACCCCAGAACTAACCCCACCTTTACGGTTTGAAGGGGGACGCATCGTGGCGACGGTAACCATCGAGGGGAAAACATTTCACGCTACCCTAGACACTTGGGCGTCCCGGAGCTTTATCAGCGTACTTCCCCGTACCCCGGCGACCAATCGGATGTTGGCACAGGTACCCGAACATCCTATCAATGTCCGTAACGCTTGTCATCACTGCGGAGAACCCGGACACTTCAGCGAGGGGTGTTCCAATCCCCAGGTCCTGTTCTGCTGGGAGTGTGGAAGGAGGGGAGTGAGGACCAACACATGCTGTCGAGCTCGAAACCCGGGAAACGGACCGAGTCCTCGCCCATCCGGGGAGCCAGCGAGGACCACGCACCAAGGACCCCAGAACTAACCCCACCTTTACGGATTGAAGGGGGACGCATCGTGGCGACGGTAACCATCGAGGGGAAAACATTTCACGCTACCCTAGACACCGGGGCGTCCCGGAGCTTCATCAGCGCGAAGGTAGCCAACGACATTGGGAGTACCGATAACCCCCGGGATGTGAGAACCAAGATTGCCCTGGCAGACGGATCCACCACCGACGTCACCCACGCCCTGACCACCACCGTAACCCTAGGGCGGGACACCGCTAAGACCACACTGCTAATACTACCGTCCATCTTGGACGAGATCATCCTCGGAATCGATTTTCTCTGCGGGATCAAGACCACTATCCAGTGTGGGAAAGCCCAGTTGTCCCTGTCCTACTATAGCCCGCCGCCAACAAACAGAAGCCAGCCACCTACGGTCACCCCACGAGTAGCTGCCATCGGTCCAAGCACCGTCAGACCGACGCCATCACCACGCTGCACGGTATCACCCGTAGCAGCCCCTCGACAACCGCCGCCCCTACTACCAGTCAGCGCGCCTACCGCAGCAGCCCCTCGACAATCGCCGCCCCGACTACCAGTCAGCGCGCCTACCGAAGCAGCCCCTCGCCAATCGCCACCCCGACTACCAGTCAGCGCGCCTACCGCAACACCGCGACCCCGACCTACGCCAGCACCAGCGAGCAATTCCTGTTATCTAGAACCCTTATCCGACGCCGCCGCAGCACGAAAGAACAACCCCTTTCGAAAGTCACCCACGACTACCCATCCACCGAGACAATCCCAGGAGGCCACAGCCAGCCTAGCAACGGTCATCACCGAAGGACCCGAGGAATCCCGGATCCAAGCCTTTCTCGAGGCAGAACTAGCGCCATTTGATCATATGACCGGTACCTCGCACATAGCCGAGCATAGTATCGTCATGAAGGACGACAAGCCCATCAAACAGAGGTACTTCCCGAAGAACCCTGCCATGCAGAAAATCATCAACGAACAAGTTGATGAGCTGCTTCGCGACGGACGCATCGAACCATCCCGGAGTCCTCACAGCGCACCCATCGTCCTCGTCGGCAAAAAGACAGGAGATGTGCGCATGTGCGTGGACTACCGCCAGCTCAACGCTCACTCGGTGCCGACTCGACGCCTATCCATTACCGCGGATAGGACACATCTTGGAAAGACTGCGCAATGCCAAGTTTATATCGACGCTAGATCTCAAAAGTGGGTACTGGCAGATCCCGGTGGCCCCGTGCCGGGCAACGAGCTCTTCCAGTAGAAAGTAATGCCATTTGGCTTGCATTCGGCTCCTGCTACATTTCAGCGGGCATTGGACAGCGTGATAGGACCCGACATGGAGCCTCACGCCTTTGCCTATCTGGATGACATCATCGTCATCGGGACCTCATTGGAAGTTTTTCCAGCATAGCATAACTTACCTAGGGCAAGTTATCAGCGAAGACGGGATCCATACCGACCCAGACAAGATTGCCGCGGTAAGAGAACTCAAGCCACCCACTAACTGCAAGGAACTTCGACGGTGTCTAGGGATAGCATCCTGGTACCGGCGATTTGTGGAGAACTTCGCCACAATCGTCCAACCAATGTCCGCCCTACTCAGGAAGGGAAGGAAATGGACCTGGAGCGACCCTCAGCAACAGGCATTTGAGGACCTGAAAAAGAAGCTCACCGAGGCACCAGTATTGGCCTGCCCGGACTTCAACCTCAAATTCCAGCTACAATCGACGCAAGCGACTTCGGCCTTGGAGCCGTTTTAACCCAGCAAGTCGATGGAACCGAACGAGTCATCGCCTATGCCAGCAGGAGGTTGCTTGCAGCGGAGGAGAACTACTCTGCTACGGAGAAGGAGTGCCTTGCGATAGTGTGGGCGATCAGAAAAATGAGGTGCTACCTCGAGGGATACCGATTTGACGTCATAACAGACCACCTTGCACTGAAGTGGTTAAACTCCATAGATAACCCAACAGGCCGGATCGCAAGGTGGGCCCTAGAGCTCCAACAGTTCCAGTTTGACATCTCCTACCGACGGGGAAAGCAGAACGTCGTCGCAGACGCCCTGTCCAGGCAACCCCTAGAAACGCTTCAACAGGTGAGTGAGGCCAACGAACCATGCAAGTGGATCGCAGCCAAGATCAAACAGATCGAGGCCAATCCGGAGAAATTTCCGGACTACACTCAGGAGAACGGGCAACTCTACCGACACCTCGACAACGCGTACAGGAAGGAAGAACATGGAGCATGGAGACTTTGCGTACCCAGCAACCACCAGCGCCGGGTCCTAGAAGAGTGTCATGATCACCCCACTGCAGGACACCTCTGGATCAGGAAAACGACCACCCGAATCTGCCAACAATATTATTGGCCGGGTTTGTTTCGAGACATCGCTCGTTACGTACGACTATGCCCAGCCTGCCAACAATTTAAGGTGAGCCAACGCAAACAAGCGGGGAAGGTGCTGACCCGGAAATCAGAGGGACCATTCTCAACCCTGTGCGCGGACTTCGTAGGGCCTCTCCCCAGGTCTCGCAAAGGACATACCATGCTACTGGTGTTTTGGACCATTTCACCAAATGGGTCGAATTAACACCATTACGCCGAGCTACCGCCGCCAGTCTAGAGTTAGCCTTCCGAGAGCGAATCTTAGCTAGATTTCGCACTCCAAAAACGTTCATCTGCGACAATGGGACCCAGTTTACCAGTAGGGCTTTCAAAGCATTCTGCAAAAAGGCAGGAATGGAAGTACAGCATACTGCACCATACTCCCCCCCAACAGAATCCTACCGAGCGAGCCAACCGCACCATCAAAACGATGATCGCGCAGTACGCCACTGAGGACCAACGAACGTGGGATAACCTATTGCCGGAAATCACCTTGGCCATCAACACGAGTGTCTCCGACAGCACCGGATTCAGCCCAGCGTATTTAGTACAAGGCCGGGAACCCCGATTACCCGGAAGCTGGTTCAACGAAGTTACGCCAGGGACCAGCGAAGCCCCCAGAGACCCCCAGAGTAAGGCAGAGCATCTCAAGAACATTTTTCAAACAGCCAAGGAAAACATGGAGAGAGCCGCCCAGGAACAAAGCCGCTACTACAACCTGCGTCGACGAGAATGGAGACCGACCATTGGAATGTGGGTTTGGGTCCGAACTCACCACCTGTCCAACGCAGCGGAGGCGTTCAACGCAAAACTAGCTCCAAAGTTCGACGGTCTTTATAAGATCATCAAGTTTCTGTCACCAAACATCGCCAGAGTCCAACTGCGAGGGACGCGCAAGCGTCGCAACGCAAGTCTAGCTGACTTGAAACCCTTTCAAGGGGACCAGACCACAGAGGACCCCGAAGAAGACGCCGAGGGGATTCACGAGACCACCCGAGTCTCACCAAGTCCGCAAAACTAAAAAAAAAAAGGCCGCGGAACCCTTGCTACGACAAGGAGATTCAGTGGGGCCACTTGAGCCTGGTCCCCAGCGTCAACGCCCCACAACTCTCCCCATCGGTGGGGGGGTGTTTAACTCCTCCTCCTCCACGCCAAAGTAGTCACCGCCATAGCCACAGACGACAACAGAACGACCCACGAACTCGAATCTCCCTCCCATCGATGAGTATTCAAGCTAACCCATTCTTTTCTCCGATCTAGCGACTTCGGGTACCGCACGATGTCCAGCCGTGGGTCTTCGCCGGCCGAGACCCCTTGGACATCGCCCATGAGCCCCCGACCTTGGAAGCCGTCACGGTCCTGGCCCGAGTCAGCCAGTACGCTGCTCGACACGCCCGTCGACACGCTGGTACTCAGCAGCCACAGCGATCACCAGGGATCCGCACCCCCGGTAGACGACATCCCAGGATGCAGCCAGGCCGATCCCCTGCTGTGCTCCACGTCACGACTGGCAACAGTTCGCGTCCAGGAGCCCCCGAGCGAGGAGGCCCAACCGATTGCATGCGCCATCAGCAGCTGGGTGGACAAAGCCGGACTAGGTTCACACCCAGGGGATGACGTCCCAAGTGGTAGCCAGGTTGACCCCACGCTACTCACCGCGACCCGATTGGCGCAGTTGCAGGCATTGGAGCACGGGAACGAAGCGACCCAACCCACCATACGGGCCGTCAGCAGCCGGGTCGACGAGGTGGGACTGCCATCCTTTGGCCCCTCCATGCTAGAGGACAGCCTACGCCAAATACGGGTCATAGGATTTGCCGACCCCGAACTCGACCAGGAGAGCTCGTCCGAGTCCACTAACGACTCCGAAACGTCGTCCGAGCCGGAGAGGCTACACGAGCATCCCATCCTTCCACCAGTGGCCATGCGCCTAGCCGCAGCCAACGCAGCATGGGATCAGGTCCCCATCGCAGACGATAGCTCGGGCGAGGAGTCCAGCCAGGACTCCGCGTTGTCGACAGAACGGAGCTCCAGCAGTAGTCAGCCGGAAATCGTCCGCGACCAGGAAGGGTCCAGCGAGTCTGGCGACAGCAGCCGCAGCGGAGCATATGCACAAGGCAGAGACGACCCCAGTCCCCAAATGGCTGCACCCCTGCTGGACGACCGCTACAGCGATATCAGCGACGAGGAGCTACCGCTGCCATGGATCGCCGAAGTAGCGAAGGAAACGATGGCAACGCTCGTCAACAACGCCAGCGAAGAGGAGGACCAGTGGTCAGAAGCCCACGCAGAATGGGCCGTAAACACTGAGCGACGCAGGCTGCCCAACGAGCTAATCGTTTTCGTCAGGCAACAGGAACGCCGAGGAGTACGATTCCTACGAAAGGTGAAGGGAAGGATCTACCGGATCTCAATCACGAATCACCGATTCATCAGCGTCTCGCTCCAGCACCCCGAAGAAAGGGGGGGGGGGGTTTTGTTAGGAACCGTAAAACGGCCCCCCACAATTGCCGGATAATTTTATAGACACGTAGGCATTTTTTGTAGACATGTAGGAATTTTTGAAGTCATATAGGAATATTTTATAGCCATGTAAGACTCATGAAGAGATTAATATTAGTTTAGCTTTTAAATAGCCAACCTACCCAACATCATCAGCATCCACACACCGGCGAACACTCCCGCTTCCCCTTATCATCCACACGTCAGCACCCACATGGAACGCAACGCTCTCAACAGTGCACTTCAGCATCTACACGCTATTCAGCATCCACACACCGGCGAACACTCTCGCTTCCCTTATCATCCACACATCAGCACCCACATGGAACACAACGCTCTCATCAGTGCACATCAGCATCTACACGCTCATCAGCATCCACACACCGGCGAACACTCTCGCTTCCCCTTATCATCCACACATCAGCACCCACATGGAACACAACGCTCTTATCAGTGCACATCAGCATCTACACGCTCATCAGCATCCACACACCGGCGAACACTCTCGCGTCTACACGCTCATCAGCATCCACACACCGGCGAACACTCTCGCTTCCCCTTATCATCCACACATCAGCACCCACACGGAACGCAACGCTCTCATCACCCACACATCAGCGTCGGCACGCTCTTAGCATCCACACGATCGAACCAAATGGCATCCAACTCGATCGGTGTCTACGAGCAAAGGGGAAAAGCTAAAGCGCAGTGGCAGCGACGCCGAGGCAATGCCAAAAGAGGGGTATGTCAGCAGATATGGAGAAGAGGGAGTTTTAATTACTCTTGAGACTTCGCGCGCG